>VWYH01004207.1:0-40780 GCA_013399365.1 Pampusana beccarii | reverse complement strand
CTCCCAGTTTGGTGTCATCAGCAAACTTGCTGACAGTACACTCAATTCCCTCATCTAAGTCATTGATGAATATATTGAATAATACTTGTCCCAGTACTGACCCTTGAGGCACTCCACTAGATACAGGCCTCCAACTAGACTCCGCCCCATCGACCATGACTCTCTGGCTTCTTTCCTTCAGCCAGTTTGCAGTCCACCTCACTACCCGGTCGTCCAGTCCACAAAAAAAAAAAAATGTTGTCGCTTTTTCAAAATACTCCAACAAAGAAATCTGCCTTATCAGCACAAAAAGAGAAAGATGTTGTGATTGACTTCAGTAAGATTTAAAATAAGTGATACAAATTAAAAATCAATTTTTTGGAGGTCTACACATCTGAAAGGTTTAGGGGTTTCTTTCTTTTTTCATGACAGCTATAAAAAAAGATGTTGCAAAGTCACCCTCTGAACCAGGAATAAATCAGCATGAGCCTATTGAAAAGGTGCTGATGTAAAAATCAGGATGATGGCAGGCTACTATGTTGTATGTACTTGTAGTGTGAAGAGATTCAAGGTGCTCCAGGTTCATCAGTCAGCCTTCTCCTAGCATTTGTGCCTCAGGACTTGAGATGAAATCCCATCTCAAGTTGATGAAAATACAGTAGCTGTATTTATAAGCACTGGTTTGTTTTGAAGGAGATGTTGAAGTTTTATGGCTTAAAAATACTATTAATTCAGCTGAAGAATTTTCAAAAGGTTAATTTTAAAACTATTTCTTGCTGTTTACAGAAGATTTAGATAAAGGAGTAACTTTTATACATCTGTTTGCCTGAGCGTCCATGTTGCATATCCAGTATAAAAGATGTCATCCTTGCTTGAGAGTTGCATATGAGTGCAGGTAGTAAGGACTGTGCTTTTAAAATTTGGAATCAGGCTCTGAAATGTATAAAATAGCATGACAGAGAAAAGTTATGGTGCCTTGTGAGGACTGGAAAACAAGGGTTGTTGAAAGCATGTGGAAGATGAAGTGCTTTCCTAGAGCAGAGACTGTGATGTAGATTTTCACCTCAGCTTTTTTCTGTTGCCCAGAACAAGGCAACTATGAGACAGATTTCTGCAAACTATGATGCTTTTTCACATGCTCAGACCAATGAACAAACAAGCCATTTATCATGCCTCTCCCTTAGCTCTGGAGCCCTTTCATGCCTTTTGGGCATCTGACCCAGCAGAGATGTCTCCTCACTCCCAGCAGCCAGGCCAGCACCCTCACCTCTCCCTCCTCTTCCCTCCTCAGGTTCAAGACAGTGCCTGCAGGACATAACCCCCACATCTCTACTCTGATCCCTCACTGTTTTTCCATGGGTCAACAGTAATGTCCCTGTGAAATATGAAAGCAGCACAATGATTTCATAATGGCTGTTGATAAAAACTAATGAACCATTGCAGGTACTCCACCACTATAGGTGTAGGATATCAATGTGCTGTTTAATGCAATTGAATTGCTAGTCACTTAAAATGCATCTTTTTTGCATTCTGGCACACATCTAGCCTGCCTGAACTAATTTCACTACATAGAGTGGTTACGCAGCCAGACATCAGGTGAATGTTTTTGTATATTAGCCCTATGTTTGGTTTTGATCAGCTTACATGGCAAAGAAAACCAAGTCAGGATGTTATGAGTCTGTTTACCCAGTCTTCATCTACTGCTGGCACTACATCGAACTGATTGACATTTGAACTGAGATTATGTAAAGAAAACAAGGTGGCACACGTTTGTGCTACAATTTTCCATTTTCCTAGCATATCTGAACTGGGTGTTAGCCCCCCCTCCCACAAACAACGCTGTAAAGAGCGAAGATGAGCCCTGGGCTTGGGATGCAGAACCTGGGCCTTGTGGGGAAAAGAAGTGGTTTTGCAGGAGACCAGAAAAAATTGTGGACATCAAGTACAAAACTGACAGGAGCATCTCAGAGGTTCAGCATGATCACTGGGGATGTTTATTTTTCATTGTCAGTCCCCGGGTGCCGGCTTTTTCATCCATCATTGTGCTATTGGGGTGGTTTTCGTGGAAATGGAATATAAATGGCAAAGCCACAAACAGACTAACTGGAGACTCTGTGCCTCCCTTTTCAGGACCCACATAGAGTTTAAGGTTGTGTTTGCAAAGCTGCTGTTAGGTATAAAAACAGCCAATTAAGGACTGGAAATACTATTTCTCTTAGGGTGAAAAAGAAATCTCAAACAGAACTTCCTGTTTAATTAAAAAAATTAGCTTCAGCCAAGTGACTTTTCTAAAGTAAACATTTATTTTGTTTCAAAATATTTCTGACAAATATCAAAATAAAAGAGAATCTAGAAAATGTCACTTGGCTATCAACCTTCCTGTTCTCTTCTTAGTGAAGACAGGAAAAAAAGTGGTTGAAGTTATTTTCTCTCTACCCTTAATTTAATTGAATCCTTTCATTATGCTTTTTTTCCTGTGGACAAAATGAAAAATGAGATAATCTGAGGAGAAAGTTTGCAAATTAGATTTGTTTCCAGGGGCCAATATGCACTTCAGAGCATAGCTTGAACAAAGTCACTGCACCCCAATTTGTGTCTGCCTCTGGACCTGTAAATCAGAGCTAGCACTCTTTTCCTCAGGGAGGTGGCTGGAAGATGAAGGGGGGTTTGTGTCATGCCTCTGGGATGCAAAGCGCTAAACTGTTATTTTTATTTATGTCTTTCAAACTGGATCTTTTTCTTCCCCTCTGCCAACTCTGTTTGGTGGCGATCAGCCTGAGGAGAGTGGTGCATGTGGGTAAGACAGAAAGGGATTGCTGTGCTCCTCTGGCAGAAATTGTTTTTTTTTTCAGGATGTGTCTTCGTGGCTCACATGCCTAGACTGCTAGGAAGGGGTTTTTCTCCCTTTGAGGAGCCAGGGCCAGCACACAAGAATCTGGGGAGACCTGGGCCTTCTTCACCACCAGTCTAGTGATAACTCCCAAAGCCCTGCCTGGCAAGAGGTCCATTATATACTATGTAGCTCCATGACACATTTCTGTTCTGCACTCTTATTCCATGTTTGTCACCTGTTTGCTAACTGCCCCTATTCCTTTTAAGCCTCTTTCATCATGGGTTTAGGTCCTGGATGCACATTCCACCATGCACAATAAATCTCTATCAGCTCCATCCTTGCCCATTCTTCCTATTCCTGCAAAGTTTGTTCAGACCTCCTCAAACCTGAGAAAAATCAGTCCCTGAACAGCATAGAGTTTTCAGGGGAATATTTTTTGTTGGATTTGGAAAAATACTGAGGCTTGCATGATCCTGGTGGCCTTTGAACAACCATCAATCTCCCATCCTCCAGATAAAGTAATCATTTCCCTCTGTGAAATGCTTAGCCTACAGTTTGTGAGGCTTTGATCAATTGAAGGTGAAGCATCCGCAGTGAATTTAAAAAAAAAAATTATGAAGAGTGAAGGCAGACATGCAGCTGAGCACCAGCTGATAGTAAGAGGTCCTACTTTATAGATGCTGGGATCACTGCCTTCCTCAGTGACTGCAATGTTCAAACACCTTTGCCTCTATGCCTGTCGGTCCCTTAACATAGGAAATAAACACAAGTTGCTTAGGCAGCAGTCATGTCTTTCTCAGAGGTCTAGGTCCTGAAGGACTTACTGGAATTGTATTGAAAGAAAACCATCCCAGTTATTCAACACCAGGTAAACTGCTTCAGGCCCCGCTTTGCACAGAAAAGGACAGAGAGGGACCAAACACCAAAAAAGGCTGCACTCCTTAATGGCAGTGCAGCTCTAGCAGCCAGTGCATAGTGCCAGGTGAGCCCTGTTTTTCCTCCTTTTCATTTCCATTCCTCACCTTTTTGAGCTATTGCTTTTGCTAAAGAAGCAAACACAAACCCCTGCAAGTCTTATGATAGAAGGACTTTCAGAGGGGTGACATAATCACTTGCCATAATTAATACTGTATGGAAAACAGATGGTCATGAGGAACTTCAGTCAGTTGGAGAAAAGCATTAGAAGACCCAGTGACTGTAAAGGATCAAATGTGTCTCTGAAACAGGATAAAATTTTCTAACATCAAAGTTAGTTAAACACTGGGGGATTATGCAAGAGAAAGAGACATCTCATTGTCGCATGATGTCTTCAGGAAGACAGTAAGCATCCTTCAGTAAAATGTGCTTGACTTCAGCAACCTGGGAAAACCCCAGTCAGAATGATCAGGCTTGTGTAGACCTGGAAAAGAAGGCAATCCCAGTAGCACCTTGAAAGTACTTTAAGCTTTAATTCACAAGTGGGACTGGCTGAGTCTGGTCTGGCTGAGAAAGGCTTTCACCTGCACCACCTGTGCCTACAGTCCCTGTGCAGCTCCTTGCGCTGCCCAGAGAGCGAGTGGAAAACCTCATCAGTTTTAGTTTCTCTCAATAAGATAGATTGTTGTTTACACTCTTGTTTCCCCCTCACCCCTGAGTCACAGCCTCTAAAATTGCTTTTGGAGAACATATAACCCAGAACCTGACATTAGATGGCTACTGACATGGTATGCATGCCTTTGGGGAGGATTACTGGAACATACTTGAACAGAACAGGGCTTTTCTTTTTTTTTTTTTTTTCTTCACAAAGAATAAAATAGTAAATTAAGCATAAATTCAATTAAAATAAAAAAGATCATAAAAAATTCATTTTGGACACCATTGTGTTTTGAAAAATGACAAAATATATTTTTTTAGAATTTGTGAAGAGAAATTTCTCAACTTTTCATTTCGTAGGGCTATTTTAAAAAATGGCAGAACACTCCGAGAAATTATAAAAGATTTAATAAAAGAGATAAATAGCTAAAAAAAAATAAATGTAGTAGCTCTTGTTTTTTTTTCAAAATTGTATTGAGGTAAACAACCCAAACCATGTCATTTTACTTAGACTATGTCTTCCCCCCCCTTTTTTTTTTACTGTTCAAACATCAAAGGAAAACAAAAACCTAAGGACTACACATTCTGTCTTGTTTTCTGTAGCAGCTCTCTTTCTGTTTATTATTCGTCCTTGGATCTGTTCTTCCCACTGTCATCAGGATTCTCTGCATCTTGTTTACTCAAGCCTCTCAAAACACTTTCTGTATCTGATCTATTTTAAATGTGTTGAAGAAGCCTTCATGGTAGCATCTCAGCACTGAAATCTAATCTAATCCATCAGCCAAGAGTCTAGTTGCTTTATAAACACTAATGGCCAGATGCTGTTACCCTTTCCCCAGACTGAAATCGATTGCACTGCTCAGTTCTGAATAAAGGTGTCAGAATCCATCCCTCGCTCATATTATCTAATTCTTATCATCATTTCGCAGCTGGGGAAACTGGGATACTGTGAAGTAAAGTTGCCTAGGGTCATGCAGCAATTCATCTGAAACTAAGAAAGCAGAAGTCCAAGCTCCTAGCCCCTGGTTCTCACCAGTCACTACAAGCAGGCAAATCACTGCTCAAGGAGTTGGCTTGTGTTTAATGCATGCAATTCACTCAGGCTTGTGCCTTCAGTAATAAAGGTTTAACTGTGAAATAAAAGTCCACAACCATCATGTTTACTTGTACTTAACTGTTCACTGCTAGCTGAATAGAAATTGCTTTCTTGAGATCACCAAAAATAATAATAATAAAAAAAATTACAGTTCATCAAGTTTGTCCTCGCCCTGGAGTTACAAGGAGACTGAGGTTATAAACCAGATTTCAGACTGCACTGGGCTGTCTGGATACTATGCGCTACATCCCCTGTCCTAGATGGGCAAAGGACAAAGTGCAACTCTAGGAAAGTAATTGCAGTTTGTTGAAAAACAAAAAAACACAGTAATGATGAAAGTAATTGATGCTCTAAGGAGTCCTTGAATAAATTTAATTTGAAGGAGTTTTGCTGATATACATCATATTTTCTGGATTTTTCTCTTCAATGCAAGCATAACATGTGCATATGAAACTTTAATAGTCCTAGGGACATCTGCATGAAATCCAAATTCTTCTTAAATTGCCCACTTCTCCCCTTATTCCCAACCTGCTGTTGCACTCTTATGTCTACGAGTTATAGAGGGAAAACCAGGAAATACACAGCAGTTTGGAACGTCATATGTTGCAGTTACATGACACCACACACCTAAGAAAAAAAGTGCAAAATCAGATTAATTTTATTACCTTGGTTTTTAGAGATCAGGGAAAATGGGATTCAGATAGCAGAAAGAACTTTAATTTGTCTGCTAGTTACAAAATATTCCCCTGATTCTGTACAGTTATGTGCCTTTCTTCCTCACAATAAGAGCAGCTTGCAGTCGATGGTTGGAGATGGTCTCTAAATGGAGAGCACATCCTGGAGAATAAGGCAGGTGGATGGGACAGTTGAACCACAACTCCCATGAGGCATAACTGGGGGAGTATTTCAGAACAGAAACACCAGACAGTAAAAAGCAAAACAACACACTTTCAGAACAACAATATTTTCAAAATCTAGGACTGAATAAAATGGAGGAGACAACCTTAAACACAGAAGCAAAGAATCCTGAGGAGCCAAAGGTGAAAAATATTGCCATAATAACATTAATGAGCACAATGCCTGGAGTGTTACCAAGAACATGACTACACAGCCGATCACAAATAGAGAAATTGTCCTTTTCCCACATTTTGAATATGCTGGCTGTCAGCCAGTTTCAGCCAAAGGCTGTAAAAGCTATATTAGGATATTCCCTGAATTTCACCTACTATGCCCTGTTAAACAGTTGGTCTTACGAGCTCAAGGACAAGTGTCATGACAGCATGACTGTCTGTTTTTTCATGGTACCTGGCTTCTGCCTAGCCTGCTCAGAGCACAAGCAGTAGTCATTCACCCTCCCCTTGTACATCCCTCTAAAGTGTACCCTCAGGCAAAAATTGACAGTTGCTCTGAGTTTCATACTTTGGGGTATGAGTCTGGAAAATCCTGGAAACCTGGCTCGTTGGGATGATACAGCAGGGCTATTTTCTTTTACTTTGCATCATTGGGATGTTTAAAAATAGACTCTAGTAAGGATTCACTGGTGTCAGAATCTGCCTTTTTTTCTGATATGATGCTGTTCACCTGGAAAAACCCAGCTGTGTCAAGCCTGAGCATGGGATTCCTAAATGATATTCAGAATAAAGAGAGAAAAAGTGGGAACAGTGGAGCCCTGCAGAATAGATAGTACAGAGTCCACTCTAACACACAAATATACTTCCATTGGTTTTTTTTGTTGCTTTTTTTTTTTTTTTAATTGCGAACTGTTTCATTTAAAGGCAATATGATACAATCTGACCTTCTTGCCTGACTTCTGACAGCTAGATCATTTGATGTAGCAAACCTTGCATTGGACCTCTTTCAGAGAGAGAGAAAGAGGTTTTCTGGTTGACTCTTTGGACAAGGTCTTTACTCACATGAGAGGATCTTGTGAAGTCTGTTCCTACCTGTATTCTCCACTACTACGCAAATGAGTCTGAGTAAAATAATCTGTTGTGACCCGTTAACACCATCAATAAGCTCAGGTTGTTATGGGAGGCAGAGCTATATAAAGGGATATACTTAAAATGCATTTAATGAAAGGAATGGCATATTCTAGTATAAAGTGTGCCATTGTATGTACATTCTTAGATTCAATAATACTGTAATTGTTATGCACTGCAAATAAGCTTCTGGAATTCAGTTCACAGCACAGCCGAACTGGTGTTGGAGGCAATTTTTCTGCAAGCAGAGACAACACCACACCATTAGAAATCACAGTTAAAATCTGCTTGGGGTGATACAGACAAACTAGAAGGAAAAAGAGGAGAGAAAAATAAGATATGGATCTGTAATTAGAACTGTCAGAAGAACATGGTTTAATTCATTGGACAGCAATAATACCAGAGATCTGCAAAGCGTGTTGTCTGTAAACATCATCTGAATTAATCACGAGAGACATTGTAATAATTGTATTTTATTAAAACTGAACAAAAGACTAAGATATTGTTCTGAATAAATGAGCTAACTGTAATATGAGCCACTTCTCTGAAACCTTAGCCACAGCCGAAGTGTCTGATAAACTGTGTTGGAGAAAGAAGAGGAAAGAGGAAAACCTACAGAACCAACACATAGCCTACTTATGGAAATAGCTCTTGAGTAGGAACAATCCTTAAGCCAGCAGGCCTGGTCCACCTCCTTCATTTGTCTTAGAGTAGTCATTGAACAAGGATTGTTTATTTGCTTAGGGAGGTAGCATCTTTTATTTTCAGATTGCCTTTAAGAAATAAAACCTCCTGTCACGTCAATATCTTGTTACAAAGAGAAGTAAAATACTGCAAGAATTTGAAGAACAATTTTAATAAATCATCAGAAGGGAACAAGTGCTCCTATCTTTTGAATCAATGAGTTCAAAACGTAGGAAATACTGTATGTGTGAATAAGTAAAGCAAAAGACTGACAGGTTTCCAAGATATTTCATTCCTTTTTAGAGACATTGTGAGAAAGTGGGGCATTAACCAGGAGCATGGTTATACGGTGGATGTATGACAGAGGTAGCTATAGATACATACATACGCAGAGATATCAATATTCTGAGTGTGCACACGTTTGTGTGTGAGTGTAGTATGCAGGAACTCACTGAGTTTTTGTCTGAAAGTGGTTCAGAAGCTGGTGTGTCTTGTTGAGGTGTTTCTCTATGCTGTTGCTCTGTATCACCCAGTTTATTCAAGCTCTGCATCTCTACACAACTCTACCAAACAGTCCTCAGGAAGAGCAACCTCTGACATCATAGTCTGAGTTTTCAGGCATATTGCTTCTTAACTCTGCAACCCTTTCCTTATACAACACTTGGATTTTGAATCCTGTTAAGGAATGTAGACCATTAGATTTAACATCTTATTTATTCAGCAGGATTTAACCTTGTGAAACTCTTAGCAGGCCAAAGCTGTCAAAGTACAGCTCTCTTTGCCTTTTATAAAAGGTTGTGCCAAGCAGACACTGAAGCTCATCAGGGAGAAAACACATGTGCTGTCATGTATACAGGTAGTTTTGGTTGTAATCTATGTTGTGGAGGTCTGATCCAAATGCTTTTGCTTTTTTTCAGTTAGATCTAAAAAAGAAGCAACAATCTGCTCTGATGCTGCAGACAGGACACTGATACCTTTCAAACACAAGCACTGAGGGATCTGTTTCTGTTTGACTTATCATTTGCTGCTACTGTGTAAGTTTGCTGGGCTGTCCACATTATGCATTTGATAATAAATAACTGGTCTAATTTCATCCAATTGACTGTGTTCATCTTTTTTCTTTCCTAAAGGACTGCATAAAGTAGCTTGTGTCAATGGACTATGCAAACTATATATCTTAACAGGGTGTGTCAATCTACCATACAGTGACTACAGAGAGACACAGAAGGTTTACAAATGTCATGGGATCCATCTCAAGAAGCAGGCTATATGGATGCCAAGTCTTTCTAATAACTTGTCCTCCTGACTCAGCCTTCCTCATGTTATAGCTCCAGCAGTAAGAAAGATCCCATCTTTCTGTGAAAATGGAACTGATAAATGTAGTGGTCAGCATAAATAACTATAAGGAACAATGTTAAGGGATTGATCCACTTTCAGTGACATTGGACTAAATGAGAAATAAACAGGCCAATATTTACAGAATTGCCTGAGGGAATAAAGGCTTATGCAGTGGGAATAGGTTGCAAGTATTCATTGCCTCCTGTCTGAAGTTTGGTCTGAAATATTGTGCCATTATATTTAAATTGCATGTGTTGTCATCTAGGCTGGTAAACTGGGAGACAGAAAATACTGCAAGGTGATCACGATGAGTTTAGGGATGCAGGGTCTAAATTAATTAGATTATAAACAGTATAAAGAAGAACAAATCTGCAAATATGCTCATAGCAATTTCAGTAGATTTGACCTGTGTAAGTAACCAAAGCTCCATGCCATAGGTCGATTCCACCCCTCCTTTTTTCAAATCTCTCTTTGACAATGATTCAGTGATCTTTTTCAGGGTGGTGGTCACACTGCTTTGCATGGAACAAATGCAGGCTGACTATGACTTGTGCCACCTCTAGCCATCAGCAGAGTAAATTAAAGACGCAAGCACTGCTGTTGAAATAGATTCGCTCTACTTCTTACTGCAGAGAAATTGCACAAGAACATGTTGGGAAGAGAAGTATATGCTGTACGTGCTAAATCTTAGAAAATTTCTGGGGGTGCTTGCCAGTATCACTCTATATGCTAAATTTGTACAAACACAGCAGTTAAGAAGCTGTACTCCAGTTAAAGTGTCGTTTGACAAGATGAACGTATTCTGCTGTCTCCTCTTATCTTGTGAATACTTTATCTCTGGAGGAGGAGAAGAGCAGATATTCTCAGTCTTTCAGATCCAGCACTTGTGTTAGAGTTAGCATTCTGAGTATATCAGAACTGAAGAGAAAATGTGAGTCTCATTCCTCTGAAGACTTCAGAATAGCAAGAAGACAAGGATCCTTCAATCTCCTGATTTTAGGGTAGTTAACAATCTTGAATTTAATGTGTGACAGATACTTTTTCCATCTTATATATATTCCTAACGTCATCTAAGAGCAATGGAAATATGACCCAGGCCTTACCAACATTTTGCTGGTCACATATGCCTTTTTCCTCAACTCTTCTTTTATTCAATGCTTCAATATGCATCAGAACAACACAGTAGCTCTGGGAATTCAGCCTTGGACTTTTCCCCAAAACAGCAATAGGGCTTTTTAAAGTTCAGGAGCTAAATGAAAAAATTCAAAGCATTTAACATAATTTGCTTCATGGAAAAATCAATGTCACTAGAAGCATGGCATCTCAATAGGAACATCTGATGGTTACACGGTTTCAGATGCTTTGCCTTCTGACAAATTGGATTATTTTATTTGTCTAATATTTTTATTAGCTCCACCCTTCTATTTCTCCCTCTCCATTCGTGTCTCTAGAAAATATCCATCATGCATCTTTGTGTTTTGACTTTCTTGGAACTGATATGAAATCAAATAAGACTTGGAAGAAATCAAGGGAGAACCATGTCACTCTGTTAGTGACAGAAACTTCTTCATTAACAAATTTGTGGCAACACCTTCAACGATAACTATAGCTATGGTTATCTTCATCTTCCTGCAGCAAGTCTGCTTAGGTTTAGGGCGTCTGAAAACACTGATCACTGCTGTGAAATGCTCACTGTGAAAAAGCCTCAATTTTTAAAAAAGTACCTAATTCAAATTTATTTTAACAGAAGCTAGTGGTAAATCCTTCCTGGAATCTGGACCTGAATACCTAGGACAAGCCCACGGTTGTTCACTGATCCTAAACAAATATTCCACTCCTTCCTTTGTTTTCCTTTCTTGCTGAATCAGTATATTGGAAACTAATCTGAGGCTTTGGCAGTACTATTGCTAAGAAGCTCCTGAAAAACGGTTGCTGACATTCTGAGGTACAAGAGAGGAACATGGCACCTAAGGGGAAGCAGCACAGAAACAGCAGTTACTGCACTCAACATGCCTGCACAGGGAGGAAGCAGAAATTTTGTTAACAGGCAGACATGCATACTCAGCATCAGCAATAGCACCTAT
Organism: Pampusana beccarii; assembly: GCA_013399365.1. NCBI lineage: Eukaryota > Metazoa > Chordata > Aves > Columbiformes > Columbidae > Pampusana > Pampusana beccarii. Next base: position 29,215 of record VWYH01004207.1, on the reverse strand, counting down.
TACAAGAGAATCTGACAGCAACCTTTGCAATTCCCAAGACCTTTAACCTACATGTTGCAAAGAGAGCACATGCCAAGGGTAGGATATTTGGAACAGATTTCAAGGGAGTCCAAACTTTAACTTGACCAAGGAAAACTACTGCAATTTGCAGATCCTTCCAGCTGAGAACTCCTTGGCACCCTCCAGACATCACGCACTGCTTAACTAGCTACTGCTGTAGAGAGTTTAGAGTAAGGGTAAACTAGCGATGGTGGAAAGGTGTCAGACTGGCAGCTTCCACCTGTGAATCTTTGTCTGTGTCATCCTACTTATTGTCTTGTGTGGATGCATAAATTCCTCTCCACAGGCCCTATGCAAGATGCTGATCTACGCGTTTCTCTTGTCATCCATTCATCCCTTTCGGCAGATCATTGCAAATGTTTAGAAAAGAGACCTCAGCCCATAGACAAAGGATAAAACACATTCAGTTAAGCAGTCCCTTCAAACTGATAAAGGCCTCTTTCCAGGCCTGGCAGATGAAGTCATCTTTTTAAAAAAGACCTTTCCTTACACAACTGGAACCATCAAGGGTCACCACAGTCCCAAAAGATGGACGTTAAGCATGTACTTTTTGTAAGATGAGTTCAGAGAGCAACCTCTACATAGTTTTGTGTTCGTTACTCTGAGGCATCTGACTGAAAGTCTTTTTGTTGACATATTCTAATCAGTCTACCTCATATTTTTCTAGTTGGGTTTCTTCAAGTGGATAATTGATTCTGCCACTGGCAAATTTATTTAGAGATTCTGATAATTGGAGGTAAAAAGCTCACTTTCTTTGTGCACGTGCTAGAAAAGGAGGAAGAGAGACCATGAAAGACTTGTTACTTCTCCCCAAGGGATCAGATATCCTTCTAGGTGAATACCAGGATGTTTTCAAGGATTTTTAACACGTAGTCACTGAAAAATAATTTTGGGTACTGAATTTCTAAATATTCACTCTCCCTCTTCAGTGTCACAGGAGGTTTTGTTTGGGGGTTGTGACACATTCATACACTCACACAGCAACATGGACATGTCATTTTGAGTGAGAGACAGGTCAGAGGGTAGGATCAACCACTTACTGTAGAAGAAGACTGAGGGATAGACTTTCCAGGAAAAAATTTTGAAACACAGCACAGAAGAAGCTGTCTAGATCTTGCCCTGGCATGGACATTTGGGAATCAATACCCTGGACACCATTCCTGCGTATAGAGAAACTGGAACTGCGTATAGAGAGACTGGAATTATCATGGTCTGTGGCAATGGTGCTGAATCACTGCAGTATGAACAACATTCGCCTGAAACTGAGCTTGTCCAAGATGTGTTGAGATATCTTAGTTGGCAGGGTGTCTTTGCATATCTTGCATCTCTGCTGTGAGGGAACAGAGAATACCAGTACATACTGGTACTGCTGATTCATTCAGGTTTGTTTCTAGTCCAACTATTTGATTTTGAAACTCCAGCTGTGAAAGAATACATATCAATTGACTGCACACATCCTTCCCACAAGTGGCTAAGTGCAAAAATGTTGTTTGAGCCACAGATAAATATTTTGAGTCAGAAAAAGTGTACCTGTATGGACAGCCTTTGCATTTGACCTCTCTGCTCATTTGTTCTGATACAGGGAATTAACTAATTAACAATTAGCTAATTAACCCTTAGAGAGCAAGCACTTAGAACCCTTAACCCACAGCACTTGGAACCGTTAACCCACAGCTCTATTGCCTAGCCTTGTTTAGCTTTGTGTAACTTCTTATAAGAAAAACAAAAGTTCACTGACAACCTTACAGGCCTTGCAGAGACACAAAACCTTGGGTGCATCCCTGGGTGAACAAGATAACCGAAACTTGGGCACAGGACAGGAGATACGCCAGTCCTAACCAACTCAGCAGTCTGAGTCCCAACCAACTCAGCACATCAGGCTAAAGGTAATGGCATACAGAGAAGAAGACCCTGGTTCATGGTCACTGCGCAGGTACAACCAGGAGGTGCCGAAGGTGAAGACTATGGAAATGGTCTCCTGGAACTCATTGTAATAAGAACCGCCTTCTCAGGGACAGGTTATGGATATGTATAGGCGTTCCTAGAACTTTCATGAATATGTAACACTTTACATCATTTAACCAAGCTCACAACTACTGGAAATTTGCACACGTCTTAGGTGGAATTATCACCCCGTGTGCCCAGAGCTGTAACTACATATCTTCTTTACAATCTCAAGGGTTGTAAGATCATTTCTGCACCTCAGTTCCCTGTAAAATGCACCCAGCATCTGGGATTATCAAGGGCAGAGATGAGGAATGCTACAGGTCTTTGCTCGTTTACACACTGTAAGTCAAGAAAAAGATCAGTGATGTTACATTTACACAAAAACCAAGGGCCATGAAAAGTGGGCCCACTTTTATTCAGGGCTAAATTTTCGTAACAAATAACATTTTAATTTATAAATGACCTATTGATTTCAGGGGAAATAATGGCAAAGTACTGATTTTGGTTTAAGTCAATGGAAGACTTCCTTCTCCTTTTGATCAAAAAGAAGGCAAATTCCATTTTAAAAAAAAAAAAAAAACTAAAAAACACTAGAAATAATTTCCAAGTGAAATGGCACAGAACACTCTCATTGCAGGAGAGAAGATTAAATAATTTCTTACTTTGAAAATTAAATCATTTTTTTCATCCACAAAGCAAAAAGAAAGTCAGTGAAAAACATCTCCACTGATTTCAGCAGCCCTTGTACGGGCCCTAAATTATTGTTTTATATATATATTTATTTTCATAAGCAAGACTACAATTAAAGCAGTAGCCTACAGTAAATAACTCCTGAGTATCCATGTGCCTCCACTTGGTGTTGCAAAATGGGGTATCATTTTCTCACGTACAATCTCCATACATGATAACATATGGTGTAACTGATGTCTGGCAGCTGTGCACAGAATGAGAAGAAATAGGATTAAATTGCAGGAAGGGTAAGTTAAGTCTCAATATTAGAAAAAATTCTAAAATGTAAAATATAAACAAGATCTTAAACAAACTGTATAAGGAGACAGCAGTACCTGCATCCCTAAATATTTTTAAAACAGCCTAGACAAACACCTGTCAGGAACAGTTTCAGTAGATATTAATCCATCCTCAGGAAAGCTAGACAGACTAGAAGACCTTTTGTAATCTTTTCCAGCTTTACTTGTTATGGCTCTATAAATTTACTTCTAACATGACAGAATTAGCAGTTTCAGTTGACAGTTCTGTGGCTTAATGCATCCACAAATGTTGGGGAAAGTTACATTCACTAGTGGAGTTGATGGATTGTGCCTCATTGAAGTAGTTTATGATTTTCATCTTCTATGATGGCCATAGAAGAAGAGAGGGCTTACATGGTATGATGAGTCAAGTCAGTGTCGTGACCTATAACAGAACTTGGATCATGCAGTTCTGACCAGACCTTGCTCACTGTGGCAAGTATTCTGCCATGAGTTCCCACTTTACTCCTTCTCTTGCTGGGATTATAGGAACTGTTTAATTCAGATGGCAGCAAATTGCTCAAGAACACCAAATCAATTGTGAGGGCTTTAGAATAAAAATATCTGAATTAATACAGAAACCTCAAGCCACCTCTCCCTAGCCCACATCTTGTTATAAACCCACAGTCATTAATTTCTCTCTTGCTGCCAGCCATTTAAGGAAAAGGCAGATAAGTGACAAAGGATCACTGCAAAAAAGGTGTCATTCCTTATTCTCACTTATCAAACTCCATTATTTTTTTCTTAAGCAATAAGGTACTGTTTTGTTTTTCATCAGCTAGCACCATAGCACAATGCCACATTAAAAACATAAAAATAAACTAGTATGTGTACACAATAGTAAGTTAATTCCAACACCAGCAGCATCTCTGGCAGGCAGCGCATGCAAAATGTACTGTTGAAAAGCAATCTATAGCTCTTTCAGTAGGATGGATTTAGCTTGTTTGATAACAGGCAATTCAGGTAATAGCTGAGGAGCAGAAAGAATAAGTTTTGAGGGCAGCTGTGTGGGTTCTGCTTATAAATATTACAAACCTATTGAGCCATCTCAGGAATGGTCCAAGTCATACAGCTGAGGACTCTATATGAGTCAAAGACAGCTCTGAATTTATGCATCAGCAATCTATTACATATAGTTGCAAGCAGATGGAACAGTATTCCAGGTTATTGTCGAGATATGAGACCATTCACATGTTTTCTCTTCTTAGTCTGAGATGGGATTCCAGAGAGAGTTGTTTTTCAGCAGGCAACATTAGGATTGAAGTACTCAGCCCAAGCCAAATTCTCCTTAGAGCCTGAATATCTTCAGCATCTTCACTCTGGGTGCATTCAATTTACCATCCAGCACTACTGCTTCTCCTGTCTTTTCTCCACAAAGTAGAATAATTCTCATGCTATCACAAGTCCTATTCCAACACACACACACACACACACACGTATTTTAGACCAAGAAGAATTCCTGTGTCTGTTTAGTTAATATAAATATCCCTCAGTAATTCCCGCAGTCAGCTAGCCTTCCTCAATGTAGAAATGAATGGTGTTGAATTCATTTATTTGCATTGCAATGGTGTTCAGAGACTCCAGAAAAAAAGTCATGGCTTCATTGTGCTAGGGACTGTACACTTATTTAATAAAAGACAGCCCCTACAGCATGCAGCTCACAATCAATAGAGACAAGGGAGGTAAATGATGGGAGGAAATGCACTTTTATCAAATTCCAGCTTTCAAATGTAATATCCTTTTGAAATCACCACCTGAATGAAATTTAAGATCTGAAAGGCTACCTTTATTACTTCTATCCATAAGTATTTATGGCAATTTAACCTCAAAATTCCCATGTGCTCAGGGCCTTAAATAACCATTTAGCAAAAAGAGAATTCAACATGCATATTGGAGGATATAATGGTTTGAGTAACCAGTTTGGTGTTGCATCGAAGAGCTAGAGCACTACCCAACTGAATCCTCTGCTTTGTAGTGAAATGTAGTAATGTATACAGGGACATATAGCCAGAACATCTTGCTAAAGGCTGGTCATGCCTGTTTTAAACATGCTTGTTGTTGACTGTGCTTTCTTCAAGGCTCTGAAATACCAACTGCCACTCCAGAATCATGCCAGCTGCGAGAATCCTAATGGAATTTTTAAAATAATATTGCATGTTGTTTTGAAATGTATTAAATGCTATATATTAGGATGTAAATAAAATGTTTGAGTCTTTCATTTCACCTTCTGCTGCTTGAAGTGTTACAGTTTATAGTCTCCAACTCCTCTATTCCCCAAACTCAAGGATTAGACATTTTCTCTTTATCCATGACAGATGTAATGTTTGTGCAATCCTGTGACTCCAGGAACTGAGACTTTCAAGGGCAAATGTAAATTATCAAGAAACGTAAAAGAAAATTGTCCTATCTGTATCATTCAGCAAGTTGCGTTTGAAGGGCTTCTTTACAGCTAGCAGTACAGCTATCAATTCACAGTTCTGTTTTAATTTTTCAAGACAGTTACTAATAACTGGTTTTTCTTCTGAGTTTATTCTATAATTCATACATTTCCAAAGAAAGACCAGCTTGGACTAGTGAACCCTCTTAAACCTTTAATGGAAACATAAACTCCTACTCACTAATCTATGTCATTATCTGTGTCAAATTTACTATATGTAATTGGCTGGGGCAGCACAGCTTATAAAACTGCTGTTCCCTGTTAGTGTTCTGTTAACAGAAGCTTGTTTAAATGTAGCCCTGGTTAATACTCTGTGAGAGTTCTGGTAACTTGCAGGATCAAAGCATTTTGTCATATACCTTGTATTCCCATTTCAGACAAGGAAACCAACTATTTTCTTTATGCAGCAATAGGTTAATGCCAGTAGAATAAAGAAAATAAATTTCTCTAATCGTGATGCATCACCCTTCTGCTCTAGATACTGTTTTGTAGGCTTAGAAACAAGCATGGACAAAAGTACAGTGAACTTACAATGCTATATATTAGATCTTAATCAGAGGTTAGCCAGTGTTACACCTTACAGTGTTAGTGATTGCATACGACTGGTTGGACTATTTCTATTGCTGAAGTCAGTCAGGTTCAGTAAATGACAAAGGAAGTAACCAAAAGAAGATTTTTGAACACGTTGATATCCTCGAAGTGTGAAATCAGTGGGAGTGTTGCTTAAATGTTCGTTGTGTTACATGGTTTAGAAACACAGACTTAAAACCACATATGCAAGAAACACAAGAATGATAGCTGTTTTAAAAATAGAATTCATAAAACATCGAAATCCTACACTTAAGATTTTTTTTCCAGAGTAGACACTGAAGAGTTGAAATGCTAGACTTTCACACAGACTAGAATATACCTTAAGGCTTCTATTTGAAATATTTTCCTCTAAAATTTTCAGCTCTAAAAAGGAATATTCGGAATTTTCAGATGACAAAGCTAATTTTACCAATATAAATGTATTTTTGAGAAACTCACAATTTTCCGTAAGAAGGAGATAACTCGTTAATAAAAATTCCTGATGTGTTGTAACAAACTGATTTTAGATCACCAGAATATGTGGTCTTAAATTCTATTTAACTACAGAGTAAACAATTCATTATTCAGGAACACTGAGATTTAGGAGCACTTGGGGATACCATAATTGATGGTGTGCCTGTAGTGAGCTGGGGGAACATTTTTAAAATAACTTAAAATAAACTTAGCTGTGTGGAAAATGAGTCTTTATATCAAAAACAATTTCATTGTCTTTGACAACATGACAAGTAGCTTTTCTGTAACCTACCAAGTCTCCCAGATGTCCTCATCTCTCAGGGACTGGGACTTCATTTGAGTTCTGCCAGAGGTAAAGTCTGAATGTTTATGGCAAAGATTAAACATCTAGTGAGTGCCAGAAGAAAGCATATCCACAGAACCTCCAACTCATCTTTCAACAAATCTGCTCTTGTTCTGTGTTAGTTTGTTTTTGCTGAGTTCTGTAGATTTTATTTCCAAATAAATACATCAGGAACTGTGATGAGAAAACATATCTGTTCCTTCCAGTTTGGGAAACAGAAGTAAAGGAGACAGGAAAGGTAGGAAGGAAGAATAGATGGAGAGACAGACATACCATAATCTTTCATTTACTTTCTCTTAGTCCCTGATCCCCAGAGCTGAAGAGTTAATGTGACTGATATAAATTGCTTTACTAGCTGCTGGGTATTTTTTAATAATAATAGTCAAGTGACAGACAGAACGTGAATTGTCTGCAAGGTACCAAGCACCTGGGGCACGAAAATAAAAATAAGCTTCTGACTTAAGTACAAAAGTGGACCTCAGGGCAGGAAAAAAAAAGTCACACTATTTTATCAGCGGTAGATTGAAACACACAGCACAAGAGGACAGATTCTTATACCCAGTTTGCATTAGTGATGTAAATTACTGACTATCATAGTTGGCTACTGATCAAAAGCTTTATTCCCCTCCAGACGGAAGAGGCATGGACTTATTTAGAAGCGGGACTCAATCAGTTTTGCAAAACCTTAGTAAGATGTGTGTTACTGGGAAAGCCATTTTGCATCTTACATTACCTCTTTTTCTTGTCACCTACTTTGTGTTTGCTTTGACTTCGCAGACTGTGAGCTGCAACAGGGACAGCCTATTTCTGTTTGTATTTTCAGTTAACACAGGGCATCCCTGATTATGATTGAGACACTTGGCTCTGCAGAGACATAAATATAAGAATTTAGAAGACAATTTTTTTTGCTTCTGTGTGTGCACTACTGTTAGTTTATTCCACACATGCTTATCCTCTCCCCACTCCCCACCATGGCCCTGCATCCATTTGCTGCATCTTATTACACCTTGAAATGCTGGCATAAGCTCTTCAAAGCAGGGACAACCCATTGCTGGTTTGCCTGTATAACACTGATGGCATTCCCAACCCAGGCTGTGATCTCTATGACTGCATGCAGCTGGGCAGCTATAAAACAAGAAGAGATACAGTATAGCAAAGCACTGCTCATTTGTTCCAGTGGAAAGCCAAAGAGGAGGAACATGATGAGATGTCACATACTCAAAACCCTTCCCCTCTCAGGTCCAGGGAGGACCATCTTCCCCAGAAAGCTCTGCAGTGAGATTAACGAGAAGGGCAGAGTGCAACCATAGGGGACAATAGTTTTCTCACAAAAATTAGAGTTTCAACAGCTCTGCTGGGCAACAATAATCAGGCCTTTTCAGGAATTAATGTGATTTATAATAAATTATGTCCATAAACCAAATGAATTTACTGCTTCGGATATTCCCACTGATTTACATTTGGAACCTCGGTGGTAGCTAGTGAGCCTGGCAGGTTAACAAACTGGCGTATTTCATGAAGAGCAGCAGTGACACTCACAATGCCTGTGGGAAGCATAGCTGTCATGGCAATAAAATGATTAGTATAGAGAGGAATAGAAGGGTACTCACTAGCCTGTTTTTAATCTTTTAAGTAATTCCAACTTGTGAAGGTTTAAGGGATTGGCAGCGTGAGACACTAGAGCTTTGTAGACATCCAGTTCCCTTTCTTTCTCCGATTTTTATTCTTTGCTCTCCTGATAAGATCTTGGCAAAAGGCAGAGAGAAACTGTTTCACTGTAATCATAGTAGGTCTGGTCATTTAGGGAGGCTACTATTTGTTACGAAGGGAAATGATAAGGCAAGACAGAGATTCAAAAGCAGTCTTGGCAATTCTGTCCAAAGAGAGATTGTAGCAAAAGTATATATTCATTGGTACACTATGCCAAACTCACTGCTGACCCAAGGCCTGTGAATATCATGAAGATTGATTTAGTATATTTGTTTGTACAAACAAAGTTCTCTTCCTTCAGAAATGTGGGAGGTTGACACAAAGTGGATTAACTTAACAGCCTTAAAAGCGGGTGGGGTGAAGGAGGCATATGTGTTTTAGTGAGGTATAAGCTTCATTTACATCTTTTATTGAGGTCTGTCTTTATAAGATGGATTTTCTCTGCAAGAAAATAGAACATTTTCATTGAAGATATAAACCTTTCCAGAAACGTCCCAGTGTACAGATAATCAATATATTTCACAAAGACCAGACCAATCTCCAGATGAGAACATTATTGAAATCCACTTGGTAGGGAAGGGCTCAGGTCTACAGTTCTGGCTAGCTTTCAGCAATGGGTTTACATTATTCTTGTATCTAGGACTGAAAAGACATCCAGAGTTGGATTCATCTAGGTATTTACATCTTAGCTGCTGACTGCAGGGTACCATTATGGCTAAATGAGAGAAGCAGGCAATTCTAGGACACAATTCATCTTGCTCTAAATAAAACAAACACACCTGTTGCTTTTTGCCACGGACTCTAAAGAAATTTTGAAACGAATACAAAAAAAATAGACAATGCCATCATAAAGTCATTAGTTTCAACATTCTCAAATCTGGAATGGAACCTGTGCTCAAAACAAGGAGAGGTTTGGTGAAGGTACATGTAGCTAGAAAACAGTAGACCAAAGTTCATCTCTTTGTTTCAGATCTAGTGTAATTTTGGGTTAAAGTTTCCCAAAGACAAAGGGCGTAGACCTTCGACTAATTCAAGGTGGGCAGGTTACTTGCTTTTGCCTCTTCCACATTTTCAAAAATACGCCAAAAGGTTCAATTTTTTGTCCTATAGTACTGATCACAATGCCAACATTTGCAGTGGAGTTGCATTATTGTTGACACTAAAAGTGCTTCCTGATGAAATTAATGAAAGATTCATAAAAATTGGTAGGTTTTATCCACCATTGAAATCAAACTCATGAGAGGAACATGACAACTGTTTTAACAATCCTCAGCAACACGCTGGAATAACGCAGGACAAGTCCCAATGAAGTGAATGCTTCAGTGACCTAAATTTAACTCCCTGTATGTGATTCTTCAGGTTCTTGGGTTTCTACCTTAGTTCTTACGAAAAAAAACAAAGGTCTTTAGGCATAGTAAGTAATCAGTCACCTTCCAGTTCCACCACATCATTTAATACAGTCTTCAGAGGCCTTGCCTCCTTTCAGTACTGACACAGAGAGATGCAGCATATATAAAATTTGTAGATATGAATCAAGTAAGGCCCTTTTGTTGAAGCAAACTTGGGAGAGCATTTGGGAGCACAGCTTATGGTCTCAAATTCTGATAAGTCTGAGTCATCAAGCAGTAGCCTCAGCCAGCATTTCAAACATCAATGTTCAAATAACTAATGTCAACAAATCACATTCATAAATAATTATTGGAGGATCAAGATTATAAGGTTTGATTATTTAACAAGGAATTTATCAAACGCAAACCAGCCAGAAACAATATTTATAAGCACCTTTGTTCTTTCTCATCTCCAACTTTCTTTTTCATTAATCAGCTGTGAATCGATCTAGCAAGGAAAGACCTACACAGATGTGTAAGCACAGAAGCAGGCTAATTTGGTATGGATCAGCTTTACTTGAATCAAACATGATGGTGAGATTCAAACTCCTCATATATGACCTCAATGAAATGCACTTAAATGGCAAAATAAAACAAAACAGTGGGACTGCCCTTTCTCTCTTAGGCATGGGTAAGATCACTGCCAGCTTTTGATACCTTACTTGAGAAAAGCAATGGGTTGGAGAGAGTTTGCAGGGCTGCAGTAAGTTTGACCAAAGGCTTAGTGATCGTGGCCTACAGAAAACACTGAATGAGCTGAGCCCTGCCAACCAGAGATGAGTAGACTGAGGGGAGACATGCTAAAAGTGTGGTGCAGAGTGGAAACCAATAATTCTTTTTCAGTCACAGAAGACAAGTAAAGATCTCAGACTTCAACATGGGAGAGACAAATTAAACATTTTAAAAGTGAAGATAACGAACTGTTGAAATAAATAGATTGTCTAGGGAGGTTGTATAGCATTCATTGGTCCTACAAGAATAGGCTGAATAAACATCTGTCAGGAATCATTTAGGTAGAGCTTGTCCTGCACATGGGGACATATTTCTCAATGACAACTTTCTACTTTCAGTCAGAAAAGAAGAACACTTTCTAGTTTCTTATGGCTGTTAATTTTTTTTTCTCTACACCAGGTGTCTGGGAAGAATAAGGCTCACTATGAAAATCAGCAGTTTGAACAGATAGAATGTGGCTACTCAAAGAAACTCACTTTTGGTGACTTCTTTAGTCAGGTCCATTTTAATGACCTTTGTCCTCAGTCTGTCTTGGCCATGGCAATGAGAAGCCCCTGGGAGACAGACCATGGAACTCCTGGAACCTCAGGCTCTGTTCATGCACCCATGTACAGGCACACAGTCAGTCTACCAGAACAGATTTAATTGAAAAACGGCTTTATTACTATCTTCCCCTGATTAATTCGGCAATGTGCAACTAAACATAAGGATGTTGGGCCTGATTTTCTTTTACACTAATAGCTTTGATACTGCTTTTCTCCTAAAAGGAAGCCTCAAAAAGTGAGTAAAGAGAATTTGCTGTCTTTTTCTATTGACAAAGTGGGAGAAATTGGCCATAATGGAAATAGGAATTGAGACTATTGAGTACTTGGACTAGGTTCTTATTTACACAGTAATGACTTTCTACTGCTCTGGTGCTGTAAGGGGCTTTAAGGTGAGTATTAATGAAGTGTAATTGCACTTTGCAACACTCTGCCCACACAAAGAGTTCTTAAAGGAATCTCATTGCAAATGAGAATCTTGCCAATTATAGCTTAATTGTGTTGGCTTAATTGTAATGTGGTTACTCAGAAACATTTTAATTTTTTCAAACGTGCAGAGGAATTTATAGCTAAAATAGGATTTTAAGCTGTTCTTAGCAGTAGGGTAGAAACAGTGTTGAATGAAGAGTCCCTACACTGGAAGCCTCCATTTCCTGTGATTTGTAGCCCACCAGTGAGAATCTATTACCAAATCTTTTCCCTCCTTCCTGTTCAGCCTTTAGGGAAGAAAAATGGTTCTAGTACTAGCTACTAAGCTTTGTCTGAAATTGCTGCAACATGTTCCTTGAGGTCACCAGTATGGTCCCAGGTCATTCTGGTAGTTCTCATACTTGTTATGCTTGAAACCCCTCACTTGGAGGCAAAGTTGGAAAATTATTAATATTAAGGAAATTTCATTTAAGGACATAAGGAAATTAAATTTTGTCTAAGGAAAAGATTCACCTGCTGTGCCCACACTAGGGAACTGTGCATGTGAGGAGGAAGCAGCCTCCCTATCAAGGCTGCAGAGAAGCAATGAATTCTAAGGAATGTGAGAAATTATTGTTCATGTCATCATAGATAACCTGGAGTTGGTTGTTCTCTCTGAATCTGTATGCCAATGCACCACTACTCTCTTATTTCTATACCTCTGTGACAGAGATTTCTTATCCAGACTTTGAACTGAGCCCAAACTTTGAATTGTATAGTGCTGGTAGAATTTCTAGGAATTCGCTTCCAAAAGAGAAATCCTTTTTTTGTCCTTCTATTTTACTGCAGAACTGAATATCTCTGGATTCAAATGAGAGCATCATCTTCTCATTTTGGATTTCTTGATTCTCTGGCTGCTTGGTCTCTCTGCAAAGTAACCTTCCTCTAACAGATCTAGTGCTATGACAGAATCAGATAGGACACATGATGTCTTTGTTATCTGCTGGAAGAGGATACAGGAGATGAAATAAATTAAAATTAAATTAAATTAAAATAAAATAAAATAAAACAACTCAAATGTGAATAGGCTAAAGTTTGAGATCTGATATTTTCAGGTATGTCTTCCATATATAAGAGAATTTCACTAATGCTTCTAACATCATTAGTTAGAGCAGGACATTTGCTAGCATGGATATATAACTGCAATTATAAATGGATACTGCTTTTTCTGTTCTGAAATAATAGTGAATTATACAAAGCATACTGACTGATAATGAAAAAGGAGACAAATCATGCACCAGCTTCCACATAGATGAACAGCTCTTCGCTTCAAATCCAAAAATCTTAATTTAGTCTGACTTTTTTCTTATATGGGTATGTATCCACCTACTCATCTGGCTTCTGAATTTGTCCCCAAAGAAGAAAGGTAACAAAAACAGAGCAGAGCATTTATTGGATAGCCCTAGAGAAAGTTCATCCCGGGAAGTCAAAAGAAGCTCTAATTTTGCATCTGATTCTCAGTGATTCTTGAAAGTGTTTTACAATCTAAAAAGTGTGGAGGACATGTTCAAAGACATGAACACCAATCAGGCACATAGCTGCCATTTAGATCCACCAAGAGTCGGATATCTGGCTACCATTTGTGTCTTTGAAAATCTCTTCCTACAGCAATTACACTTACTTCCACTTCAGATCTGCAGCACACAGCCAGAGTGGCATTAAATATCTGAAAGAAAATGAGCACCAGCCTGTGCAGGGAAAAGGAGAGCAAGCAGTGATCTACAGAGCTCATGTAGCCAGAAAGTGCCCAGCTTACTAGGGTGCAGTCTGGGAACCAATATTAAGTAAATGGGCAGGAGAAAGCAATGTTCAGAACTTGGGTGAAGGTAATGAACAGAAAACTGAACCAGAAAACATTTTGAGCTGGAAATAAGTGTAAGTACCTAATGGGTGACAGAGAGGAAAAGAGGTGCAGGCAGTGGGAAAAACAGATGAGTCATTTCAAATGGCTGTGAATGTGGAAAGGAGAATCACAAGGCTCTTGCTGGAGATGGGGCACAGCAGGAAGGACTTGTTTGTGGACATACACCATGAAAACCAGGTTTTGGAAATGCTGCTCCATGTAGAGCATTCTTCCCAAGTTCAGTCGCCCAACACTGTACTTTGAAACTTGACACCCAAATCCCCCCTTTTTTTTTTCCTTCCTTTTCATCTATTCTAATGTCTTTTAATTATTATTTTTATTTTATTCTGTTGCAACATCAGCACCCAAGACAGAGTAACTGGGTGTTTTTTATTTCACAGAGTCAGATAAGTCTTCCCATGGTGCCAGAGCCACTCTGTTAAGGATGATGCCTTATCCAACTATTAGAATGTTTACCTTCAAAATAAAATAATATGTAAGAAGGCAGAGAGGAAAATGGGGGTTTGAAGCAAGAGAGAAAGGAGGGTAAAAAAGAGGGAGGATGAAAAAGAAAAACAGAGAGGGGGAGGTGGATCTCATCACTGTGAATTCCCAGAGTCTGATATTTTACCAGCACCTCCACGCAAACAGCATTTTAATCACCTTGTCTTATTTGGCAGTTCCAAAACCATTTTAAACTTACTGAAGCATTTCCAAGAGACGCCAGTCCCAGAGAAAGTATAAAGGGCATTTCCCTGAAATGCTGAGGCTGCAAGAAACAGATCAAACAACAAAGGATTATTGCAAAGAAGAAGGAGCACATAATGTGGATCTTCTTTAAGCAGAGAATTTCTACCATTCAAGGAGGATCTTTCCAAAGGAAAAGCCCTTTATAGCAGTGTCTTTTTACCTAGGAATTCATATGCAGCATGCAGTCCCCAAAGCAATTTATTTTCCATAAAACTAACGTAAAACTGGAATAATTCAGATAATCAATCAATTAAAATAACAAATAACTCTGTACTCAAGGCTGGCAAAATAATTTTGCCATATTTCCCTTCTGGTGATACTTTCCCTTTCAACATAATGAAACCCTAATTGTGTAGTAATACAATACCTTTTTATCACAATAACACATACCTGTGGTAGCGTTCCAGCTGTGATAGGAGTCCAGTACAGAGAATGAGGCAGCCTCTGTACTTAGTCTAAATCTGAATACATGAAAGTAGAGGAAATATTATCTCCCATTCTGTGTGTATAATATCTTTCCCTATATGTATTATGCCTACACAGAGAGAACTTTTATGTTTTCACTTTCTTTGAATTTCTCCAATGAGAACTGCATCCTCAACCATATTATGGGATAATCATACATAACAGAGGAATTGGTTCTAAATCAGGGCAGAATGGCAATACATTTTCAGCTGAGATTTGGGGGGAAAAAGAAATTTGAGGGATGACATCTGATACATTTGTTACAAGATTCAGAAATAATTTGTTTAAATAACTCATAAGGGTTGCAGAATAACAGGAAGGCTGTGTCAAAAAGGAGGCATCACTCATGCCATCAGTGCTCAGGCTGTGAGAAGGTAGGAGGGAGATGAGAAGTGACCAACTCACAACTTGTTATAGACATACTAGAAAAAATGGTCCTCTGAGCAAGACCTCAGACTGAAGCCACCACTCCAAAGTACATCTACAGTTATTTTGCAAGCAAGGCAAACAAGTGCAGAAATTAAGCTCTAACCAGATGAGTAATTCCTACACTGCAGTGGAATAAAGTGTTCAGTGAATATTTTGTCCTTTTGAGATATTATTGAATTAAACTCAGAGTACATTTTCTTTTCTTTCACAAGAAAAGGGAATTATGAATTATCAGAGTTCACAATAATACAGGCTGGATAAAGAATGGGTGAGGGCCACATCCTGTCCAGTAAAATACCTGGAATGAATTGCTGAACTACCAGTCACAAAAGGGCACCTAAAAGGACCTTCCAAGTCGTATGAGTGTTTAGAGGTGATAAAGTAGCTGGTTACCTGAGTAGGACCTTGCATCTCTCCCCTGACAATTAGAAGCAATAGAGTATGTCATTCAAAATCTTAAAGTATTGTAATGGACATGTTCGAAATTGGAATGCTTCATGTTCTGTGTAACAAGGGCTGCCTATATGACTGAAATGTAGCAGTATGCCTCTGCAATTTTCAGAAAAGTATTCAGTCATTGTTAAGCCACCTGTTTGCTCAGATAGCCTAAAACGTCCTTGTATTTTCTTCTAATGTTAAGTAAAACTTAGACCATGTCTCACCATTTACAACAAACCTACAGTACACTAGAAATTTTCTGGGGGCCTTATAACTGAAGTACTTGAAACCATTAATTTCACACCTTTTTTATGCAAAGCCATATATAATCTCCTTTTTCATTTAAAATCTTGGCTCAGATCTAATCAAAGCTTGCAATAACAGGCGGTGAAACCAAATGAACTACTCAAACCATAGGCACTGTGTTAGACACAATAAAATGTCCTTTCATCTTTGTAGGTACTGTTGAAATATTTAAATAAATAATTACTACATATTTTCCTCTCTCTTCCTCACTGTATATTGAAGATTTCAGGGAAGTGTGTGCATTTTTCTCATAGTTTCTAGCTGGATACTTGCACATAGTCATTATGGGTTTGCAGCAACTGTTTATGCAAGGCAGAGGTCCAGCAATATTGTAGGAGTAGTAGTTGCAAATTAAACTCACTGCGATACAATGGTGCAACCTTCTGAGGTTATGGTTCTGAGCATAAAAGCATTTTGGAAACTAGTATTACATTATAAATCATTTATATGGGTACTTCTAATAATGTGAAGAGTGGAACACAAGAAAGAGGAACATATTTCAGAAAAACTCTAATACAGTTTTACATTAGAGATACGAGAATAGAAAGCAAATAAACAGATGTCTCACACCCAGAAATGGTTCTGTTTACCATGCTAGGAGGCATAAGCCTGACATGAATTCTGCTGTTTGAAGTCTTTACTTATTTATTTATTTATATCAATAACCTTTATAAAGGCTGTTAAGTAAAGTTACAGCTGAAAAGGTGTGGAAATCATTGTTTGAGATACATGTCATATAATAGAAGCTCTTGATATAGTTAACTAAGATCTCTTTTTCATTCCTTCACTTGTCCCAACATTTTTTTGGTGCCAATTAAACTGTGTAATTTGCTGGAAATTAGCTGCATCCCTCAGGTTCCTCAGAATTTGCTCACAGGCAGCATTTAAGTACCCCAGAAACAAGAGTGGCACAATGACCAGTCGGTTTTCAAATGTATACAAACAGCTATTTCCTCAGAGTGGCTATGCTGGCTGATACAGCTCCTCCATCACACAAAGTGAACTGGTCAGGGCCTGAAGGGATCCCATGTCTTTTATTTCAGCTGGCAGACCTCACTGAAACCAGCTTTGACATAAACCCTTCACATGTCTTGGAAAGAGAGCAGCACCAGCTAAGGTTACACTCAGAAAGCTTCCTCCATGCATGTGAACACCAGACCCAGAATTCACCTACACCTACCTGAAACCTTCTTAAGGAGGACTCCTACTCCTTTCTCCCACCATTAAATTTCTCCTTTCCCTCACAGACAGGCTTCCAAAGACTGAGACACTACGACAAGTTTAATCTTCCAACAAAATGATGTTTTAAAAGGGCGAGCTCAGGCAGAATCCATCCTCTATGTAAACTCCATCTTGGCTTCTTGCCCAGCCAGCTTATTCTAATTATTGGGGCATATGAAAGACAATAGGTTGTTTCCACCATTACATCAGTCTGATCAGCAAAGTTTTCTGTTAGCTGTGAGTGAATGCAGTTCTCTCTTCTTTGAGGAATCATCACACGAGAGAGATATTTCATATGCCAACATGACAGCAACCCCATAGCTTACCTGATGAGATGTGGGAAACTACGGTGGGTCCATGGATTCCCTGATGGAGGGCATGGGAACAGAAATTAGCCTTGAAGATATTAAGGCCTACCCGTGAGAAAGGTGGGAGTAAAGGAGAATCCAGAGATATTAAGGTGTACCCGTGAGAGAGAAGGGAGTAGAAGGGTAACATTGATAATAGCAAAATTAGCCAATGAGATGTTACTGCTGTAACTTGTAACCAATAGTGAAGAGACACATGAACTGGTAAAACTGCATAAAAATGCACTTATGGCAATAAATGGCATCTACTGTTTGCATCCTGGAAGAACTTGGTCTATGTCATTTGTCTGTCTCAACCACGACAATGAGGTGTCAACACCCCAGCACCCAGTTGAAGACAGAATTTGGTGGATTTTTGCAACAGAGAAATAATCTCAAGGGACTGAGTGAACACTGCCATCACAGGAAGAAAACAGCTGGCTCAGAATAGCTGTCTCATCTAAAATCTTTAACAAGTAAATCTCGACTCAAACATAGACCTCTGTATCTCTTTTTCATGTCATGTAGGGATGAGGAAATATGGTCAAGCCAGATTTAAGCCTCAGCTACATTTACAACACCTAAAACTCCACTACCCTTTTCAGTTATTCATATAAAACATTCCAAATCCTACCCAGATCTTCTGTGATTCAGGTAAGTGAGGGAGACAGTTAATCAACTAATTATGCTTTACGAAGAACAGGTGTGAGAGATCGAAGGTGGCCAGTGGCTCCATGGATATTGCTGTGCCCAGTCCGTTACATTATCATTGCTGTTCTTGACATCACCTTTGCCTGGCTATCCAAGTGTGCTATTTCGGACGGGTGTGGGATATAATGCAACTACCATATACGGCACTCCAATAAAACGTCTAGTTTCATTATGGTTATTTCAGACATACCCATACATTTGATTTGGGCTTACAATTCAGGACCATTTCCAGTAACTATTGATGGACATCTGAATATCCGCTTCTCCCACATGTACTCACTGAAGACAATTAGAGAACAGTACTTGAAGTGAGCAAACAAGGAGGGTAGTTGAGAGTGTAGAATCTCAGCTGGGAGATGAAGGACACTCTGAAATAGCAGCACTGTCCAGCATTGTGTTTTTATACACTCTGGACTGAACACTGACCTTGTTTCAATCATGCTGTCAGTCTTCTCTCATAGGATGTCTTTACATTTTCTCCTGTCCACTCCGCACATCCTCCAGTTCGATTATAGCCTCCTTGAACATGAACAAGCAGAATTATGCAAGGCATCATACACAAGATCCTAGCAGAGCTGTGATGGACTAATGCGCGCTGATATTTACTGCAAGTATTTTTCGTGGTACACATTTGCTGTTTCATGGTTGTACCACACCGGTAGCATCACGATTGACATGATGTGATATGACTTGGCTAATTGTGATGTGTTTATCCTTTTATCCACTAATGCATTAAACAATTTTTGTTTTCCTGTCCTTTTCATGGAATGAAATCTGACCTGTTTGCAGAAATGTTATTGTTTCCTTTGTCCATGCTGTGAATGAGTCTGCACATTGAAGTTCCATTTCCACTACTCCAGCCTGCCAACTCACCCACTTTCCTCTTCATGCTGAAGTTTATTTGAACACTGGTTAGCTAATTAGCCAAATACAGTTAGCCAAAACCCATTTTTGTGGTGAAAGTCTTTAAGATTGACATCAAAACAGATCTCTGATGAGCTTTCTGCTAACTTACTTCCACTTTTATAGTTCTGTTTTATGGATCACGTGCTGCTGTTGCCTCCATTTTAACCAGTTCTTGCCAAGCTCAAGCTTTGTACTGAATTCCTGTCTTCTCTAGTCTACTTGTGACTCCTTAATAAATGCTTTACTTTGATCCAGATGAATTAGTTCTACAATATTTTCTTTCCTTCTTTAGAAAACCAATTACTTTAAGAAAAATGAGACTAGGTTATATGCCACAACTTGCTTTTTTTAACCCTATATCATATTTTCTTTCATTTCCATGTTCCAACTCATATTTAATTCTCTTTCCATTTAAAAATTGTTCTTAGAGCTTTTCATACTATTGAGCTCAGTTTAACAGCCTATCATTCTTGGATCTCTTTTATCCTCTTTCTTAAATTCAGGCACCACATTTGCTATTCTCGAAGAACATAGTACTATCTGAGGATGGTGGTTAACTACAGTCTTACTTTTAATTCTTTCAGTACTCAAAAGGAAACTGTCGAATACCCTCCAATGTGAGCTCCTATCAATATTTGAAGCATTCTGCTGGGTGGGTTGTGGTTTCTTCCCATGTTTATTTCCATGAGTCCTATTAGTTTCTCCAGTTTACATCATGCTCCCTTTTGGGCACACAGTGTTGCTATATTCTCATCACAGAGTTCCAAGTATCATTTGCAGGAAACTCAAGGCAATGTGTAGACTGAATCTTAATATCACAGATCCATATGATAATGGTCTTGGAGTGATACCTGCTGATTCTTCTATTCAGAGATGTCAGCTGCACACAGAGAACTCCAAGCCACTCACAGGATAGATATTGGTCACGCAGCAGCTTTGAGTATCCTATCTTATAAGAAGACTGGCTAAAAGAAGCAGTGAGTTTGCTGGGAACTTCGCATGAAATATGGCAAAGATATTTCTGTGATATCTAATTTTGTTTTTATGGAAAGCCTGACCACTACTTTGTGCCACCGTGCCTTTATGGGAGTTGATGAATATAAAGACTAACTGTTCAAATATTTCTTGATATATTTTGCAGGGGATTAATCCGATGTCCCTACATTTCAACATTCACACACGTTAAAGAAGTAAACAGAACTTCCTGCACTTTTAGATAATTTGATAAAAAATAACCAAATCTCATGCTTTGTAGAGATTATTTTTTTTTCACTGTCTTTAGTCATTTGGTGACTTTTCCATTCCATAAAGATCCATCAGCTGCCTACTTCTTTTTGATATTACGGATCCTACATACCCAGCTGCCACCTTTCATCCTTTGTAAGGTATGCCAGCTGTGAAGCTGGGGCACTGCTGGCCCCCACTGTATCCTTCAATAAGTCTGAATGACCTCTTTTCTATTTAGGTTACTGTGACCTAATTCTGAGTGGGTGGAACAGACTTTTAGCCCAGATTTCCTCTACAAGATTGAGAGAGGTTCTTCCCTCTCCTCCTTCTCCTAAATTTCTTGCCTTAACTGCCAAACTATTTCTATAATGTTCCCAAAGGTGTCTTCATTGTAATAAACAGGCCGAGCAAAGAAATAAGTAGATTTTGGTAAACTATGTAACTTTGCCATTTATTATTATCCAGGTAGCTTATTACTGCATGAACTCGGGCTGTCTTAATAATTCTCCCAACTTTGTTTAACTTTGGAGTTCCCCAAAAGACTGGAAAAGGAGTATATAAATATGAAAAAAACACTGCTTGTCTTTAACTTCCTAGATAATTCTTTTTCCTGAAAATATAAAATGCTGAAGTTCCTACGCATTCAAGGACTTTCCAATGTAGGAAAGCTATAACAACACAGTTCTATACTGATACCACCATAGCTCTCTTTATAAACACTTGGACAGCATGATAATGTCCTTCCTTCCTTGGTACCGTTGTAATCTAAAGCAAGAACAGGAGACAGAAACTAAACCTTAATCCTACAGTAAAAATGTTCACAAGTATAATGTTTTTATATATAATTTTTTTCCTAGTAGCACTCACACTTGGATGATGATCTAAGCATAACAGTAAATTCCTTTGTTTATTTTCAAGGATCTGTATTGGCTGTTGTGTATATCCTTTTCACTTCTTCCCATATCTGCTTGTTCTTTCTGTGTTTGGGACATAGACTTACCCAATCATTAGGAAAAACTAGAGATCTGACATACTCCTCACCCTTAGGTAGGGTAAGGCCTTTCCCTTGAAACAAGAGCTCATGTACTTCAGCCAAGGTGGCTTGAGAGCTGCCCTAGAAACCAAAGGAGCACCACTTCAGTTATACCTATGCTGGGACTTCCTCTTGTCCAAGGCCAATCAGTGTTTCACTGGCTGCTTCACTCAGGAGGTTCTGGCAATATCCAGATTCTCTTCATTCAAGAGGAAAATGTGGTCATTAAGATGTTCTGTTTGCCCCACAAGACTTACCTCCACCAACAAGAAAACAGGTGAGATGCTCACTTGAGTGAATCACTAAGCCCCATTTGGACAGGAGTACAGGCAAGAAAAACCCGCAATAATATCCATGCCTGTGATCAACAATTAACCATTGATGCAGCCAGAGGTGCTAACCAAGTCCCGGATTTTTGCCAGTTCTTGGAATACATGGGACCTCAGATGCATCCATATGACTATTAATTCCAACGAATTCAAAAGGATCCTACAAGAAAAGAAGCTGTTTTGTTACTCACCATGTAAAAACATGCTCATATGTGCCACTTATGTCTAAAGTTCTCTAGAAAGTGATATTGCAAAGTCATTTTTCGTCTAGAGAAACAGAGGCACAGGAGTGCCCAAAGTCACAGAGGGAGTCAGGGGAAAGGAACAGGGTTATACCCACACCTCCAGACTCGGAGCATAGCACCTTGCCATGTGAATGCTTCAACCTCTTTCATTCTGTGCACACGCCTGTGGTTAACGACATTGTCTGCTCTTCATTTGCCAGCACTCTGAGCTCTAGGAAGTGAAGCAGGAGGAATCAGATTTTCTGAAATTTTGAAAGGTACAATTTGTATACTGGGACCTGTGCATATTTTAAGTCTGTTATGTAAACAAGTATTACAAACAATGTTAACTTTCATAAAATTTTATTCTAAAATGTTGTATCACATACTGTCTTTCTGAATGTATTTGAAGCTGTTTGATCTAAAAATTACCCTAGGCTGGGAGTATGATACAGCCTGTCAAAGACATAAAGGTAAATAACCCTTTTGAAGATATTTTCCTGATATATTTTCCTTTGATTTCAAAGATACTTGGAGCTTGAAAAGTTGTAAGTTTGGTCCCAGCATGACGTTGTACCATTCCATCTTGTGATGTCAGCTTCTGATTGTTTGTGACACAATATTTTACCACCAGTGGACTATAACATCACCTGTAACATTC
Organism: Pampusana beccarii; assembly: GCA_013399365.1. NCBI lineage: Eukaryota > Metazoa > Chordata > Aves > Columbiformes > Columbidae > Pampusana > Pampusana beccarii. Next base: position 6,626 of record VWYH01004207.1, on the reverse strand, counting down.
CAATATTTTATTCTCTTTCTGCTCATTGGCTCCAAAATAATTAGAAAAATTCACTTATCCTGTGAGAATGGTTGTTTGATAATGGATGAATAATCCTGCCAGATTAGACTATATTAGACTAGATCATACTGTATTACAAACCAAATGACAAGACAAACATGACAAGAATTTCATCAACAAATTCTGCTTCATTGAAAATTTTCTTCTCTTTTGATCAGATCTTTTAATGAGCTTTGTCTTTAATTTCTCTCCTTACATGTAGAAGTAGTTCATATTTCATAAAACATTATAGCTAGAAACTAGATCACCAGATCTTCCAAATGAAACAGAAGGGATTACATTTTCAGAAGACCTGTTTTTCACACTGTAAGTAACGTGCATATACCAAAAAGGTGTGCTACTCTAAGACGTTTTGGAGGGGCATCACTAAAAGAAAAGGCTCCATTTCTTCAGTTGTTTTCGAAAATTTGAACCTATGTTTATGTTTGTTACTATAACAGACAGTAAAGCAGGAGAGTTTGTTTTTCACAAGGTAGAACTCTGTCTGCTGATAGTCATTAAAATATAATCACCACCTCCCTCCCCTCCCCCCAAATGCACTACCACCACCAGCAACAACCCCAAAACCCAAAAAGGAAAAAAAAAAAAAAATCAATACAACATGATTAGAAAGATTTTGTTTTATGTTATATGAAAAGAGAAAAGTGGGATGGCTGACTCTGATTTACACTCTATAGTCTTTTTTCAAATGTCCAAGGTGTAAAATGCTATTAAATGTTCAGTAACTTCTCTTGGAGTACAGATCTTCAACTAGCTCTCTGAAGACATATGCTAGGTCCTCTGCCTCTTTCTATAATACATGGCTGCAATGACATGTTGTGTTCAACATGTCATTTCCTTTCCTTGCAAGTTGTTCAAAGATAATGCCTACCAATTCTCCCCTCTCTTTAGACTCTTCTTCACAATTTGCAAGGTCTTGACTGTGCATTTAGATGAATGTAGACATGACACCTTGCCAGCAGCTATGTTGAAATAAGTACAAATAGACTTAACCTCAGCCATTTAGGGAACTGTGTCCCCATTTTCTCCACTGCTTCCATAGGTGTAGCAGTCATAGCACATGGCTAGTGCTATGCCCAGCAAGCTCAAGAGAATATTACAAATCACTTGGTTAATGCAGGTTGTCTGAACACCTCCCTGGGAATGAGATCTGGTCTGTGAGCTGTCAGCTGATTTATGTCATACGTATCTCAAAAGTTTAAAAGACCAGGTCCTTGTAGGTACCTGCCTCTGCATAATTTCCATTATTGGAGACTTTAAAAAACAGATCTTCTATAGCACCAATTCCTAATCAGTCACCAAGAACTATCTACAGTGAAGTAGAAATTAGTTTTCTAATAAAGTTAAAGACTCTAATCACTGAATGAACATAAATGTTTATAGTAAGGATGGGAGAAGCACTTCAGAAATGTGAACACATCTCAAGCTCAAACACAACTTATTCTGCAATTTATAAAATTATTATTATCTGGTTTTTATTGCTTTATATTTGTATTTGACTTGCTTTTCTTTCATCCCTGACCTAAGTGTGTATCTGAAGGAACTAAAAACCACTAAATGAGGCTGTCTGCAGAAAACATGAAATTTGCCTGGGTGCAGGCAGTAGAATCAATGTCCTTTGTAAGATCAGCTTTGCTGTTTCGAAAAGGTTGGGTGACTGTGTAAGCATATAAATAAATAATGCTGTAGGGAGGAAAGCCACATTTGAAACTGAGGAGTTTTCTCCAAAAGAAAGTTCCATGCCCCAGTTACCCCATCGCCACTGCTACAGGTTGCCAACGCACGTCTATGTGCTATTTAGAGTCTGTACTTCTTGCAGTTCGCACATTAGGAGAGACGCACTGAAACTCACTTGTGCTCAAGTACCTATGGTTCTTGTGGGGTAGACCATAATCTGTTTCTCACTTTGGCACTCTGTGAGACTTCTTCGACAGCTCTGAAAACAGATCTCATTTCTGGTGTGTTAGCAGAGCCAAAAGCAACAGTTAGATCTCAGCATTAACTACAGCTGATTTCATAGCAAAGGTATCTTGTGTCATTCAATCTTTAAACATGATTTAACTTGGGCTTTCAGTCTCCCAGGAAACGACTTGTTCTTATGCCTCTTATGAGCAACCGCATTGTTTATAGGCTCCCAAGAAAAATGTAACCGCTGAAAAGAAGTCTATAGTGTGTTAGCAAATTCTGCTCCCTACTATCTAGTATTTAATTAACGATATACCATGTTGTCCCTCAGCATTTGTTTGCCAAACTAGAGAAGACCCTTCTTCCTACTCTCCTCTCACAAGTTACATCCACAATTCCTCCAGTCCACCTTTCCCTATGGTTGTTCCCACTTCCATTTCTCTTCACTTTACCTGGCTGACTGTACCTGTGCACCTGCTTGCTGTCTTGCAAAATGGTGGTAGTGATCCCCTCTCCCTATTGAAAACACTTATTATTTTCCCATTTCAATTATTTTGGACCTGTTGCCAATAATACTTTTTATTATTATTTTATTTTCTGTGACATCTCTGTTTCTGTTGCTGTTCAACCATGTACTATTTGCATATATTGTTAGTATACAAGATTACTACAAAACTACTAATTAATGAGTGGTCACAAAACCAGTTCCAAGAGAATCCCACCTCTGACTGCATCCAGTTGAATGCTTCCTCATCCAACATCGCCCGTTTTCACAGCAGAACATTGGCTTAAATATGTATTTTAATGGCATGTTATCTTCTGGCAGTTAAATGTTCTGTGTGGTCACAGTAAGTAGGACCTCTCAGATACCAAGCACCTCTTTATGGGCTACAGCACACCACCCATCACTTTCAGAAGACAGTGAAAGATGTAGGCTGTGTATCATTTCTCAGAAATACACCATTACTCAGTCTGTACCTGTAAGCATGGTGATATTCTTAATAGTTTGTATTTGCACATACCAGGACTGTGTTTGATGCAGCTTCCCCATACTGGGCCTGATCTTGACCTTCACCCACAGGGTGACATCCTAGCCTGTCCTTGACTGGTCCCTATTCCCCAGGAGGCGCCTCATGCCCAGGACTGTGACTGTCACTCTTTTGCCCGGCTGCCTTGCTCCCTCCCTGGGGTGGAGGGATGGGTCCTGGATGGTGAAACCTTACCCTGCCACCTCAGAAGACCTCCCCCTTACCATCTCCTGGCCTCCAGTCATCAGAGGGGTCCCAAATGACACTTTCTGTCTTCCCAAAGGTGGGATTATGACAGATCAGAGGTTAAAGCAATACTACTTCACTATCCTGCTCCAACCACAAAGGGAGGGAAGGAGGGAGGGGGGGAGGGGCTTGGAGCACAGTCCTACTCTAGCAAATGTTATGAGGGGGAGAAGTTGCAATGGCAGGAGCTGGGATTGCCCATTCCATCTGTACTTCCACCTACTGTGTAAGTTAGCAAGACAAGAAAGGAAAAAACACTCTGCCTGCATGTATATTCTTGTTCTCTTTCAGTTCTACAGGGCTGGACAGCCAGCATCCTTCACAAATGAGGACCTTCCTCAGGTTTGGTACTAGTTTAGTTCCTTTGAGGAGGGAGTTCAAAAATATAGCCCTTTGCAAACATAAGCTAAAAGCCAGTTACTAGCATGCTCAACAACACTTCAGACAGCCACTTCAAATGGCATCCATTCATTAACCAATAGGAGGGGCATGAAAAAATGGAGACTATTTTGTGGTTATCTGGCAGTCTGAATGTACCATAATCAGTGTAAAACTCCTTTTTACATGTGATGCAGCAGAACCAATAGAAGTTGGTGGATTTCAAGCCAGAACACTCATCTGTTGCTCCAAAAATCTTTTTTGTATTCCACGTTATATATGGTAAACGTGGTAAATGCCTGATTAGTGGATATGTAATTATATTTTTGTAGGCATGCAGTAGGACACTTTTAAACCCCATCTCTGACTTGTTAATTAAAATAAAATGGTCAGTTCCTCTCAGCAGGTTGCTTTGCAGGAAGGAAGGGAATCTATCCAGATCTGTATGGCAGTTGACTTTAGGGACATGCTCCTACCAAAACCCCAGTCTGCATCCTACCTCTTCTCTGCCTTTCAGAAACCAGGCTCCTTAGATCTTGCAATGTCCTCTCAAGGAGGGAAAATAAGCTTCAAGTGCCACTGATGTTGTCCTGACTGGCACAGAGATACAGCTCCATCGCAGTTCACATTACTAATTTCCAAGAGATCTAAAGGTGTGAGGGTGAAATCAGAGCTGCTGCATTGCTGAATGCAGCAGCAATTTTGCAAAAATGAGAGTGCTCAGACAATTGCTCAGCTCTTTTGCTTCTCAGTCATATTAATAAAAATCTAGATTACTGCGACCCTTTTTCTTTCCCCCTTTTTTCTATCGTCTTCACTCCTCACCACAGTAGAGATGCAGGTGTTTTGAACATAGATTGCGTGCTGGTTACCCAATTTTGAATGCGGAAGCTAGCATTATGCTAATATAGCAAAAGTCTATGACACTGTTAGTGTTACCATTAAACTACCAGAGTAAATAAGGCACTATGATACTTCTTGATGGACCTCTTTATCTCAGGTGTTTTGTTTCCTCCTCATATTATCTATACCTCTGTAAAGAGAATAGTTGCCTACTATGAAAGAATTCGTAAGATTATAGCTTATATTATTGTTTAAATTGCCAGAAACTTTAGCACATAATTGATTATAACAGTAACAACTAGCCAAGACAGGAAGGAAATAGCATTTTTTTCATTATCTGTTTCTTTTCATTTAAATTTTATATGTCTTGACATGAAAAAAGAACAGTTGTATTTTGAAAACATTTCATTCTTCAGCCTTGCTCCAAGACTTATTTAAGTATGAAATTATGAAAATACTCCTTAATCCTATATATTTGCTCATATAAGTAAACCTTCATTGAAATATGTGGAATAATATAATTGTATAAGCCTAATCTACCTTTCTATCTATACTCAGAATGGAATATTAAGCAAATAATCACATTACAGTTGAGTAAGCCAGTCCTAGGAAAAAAATCTTTCTAATTCATTTTGCTATTTTTTCCTGCCTGAGCATTGGGCAGCCCATTCCTCAAGTTTATTGTTGCTTGATACAGAATACAACCAGCGACCAAGTCTTGAAAGCCAATTCTGCAGCTATTTTACTTCACACTTTTTGAGTGGGTTGCTGACAGCTTGTTAAATTCAGTATCAGAATAAGATTTCAGAGTCCTAGTCTGGAGCTGCTGTAAGGTGACTCATTAAGAATATTTAACAGACAGAATTTAGGCTACTCTTTAGCTTTGATTGATATAAATCATATGGGTTTTTTTTCCAACAAATGCAAGTGTATTCATAAGTCTGCAACTCAAAAGTACAAATATAAAATTTTCTTTCTGAATAAATTACGTTTTGAGCAAACATGACACAATTCACTTGAAAATCTTCCTCTCTAAATTCCCATAGATACATCTTGCTTGAAATGGAAATCCTGGTCCAGCTCTGGAACAGTGTCTGGAAGAAAGAATGACCTTATGCTGTAATAGCCAGGAAGCATTATGGTGACTCAAAGAAGAGTCAGCTTAATATCATCTCATCAAAAAGTTAATATTTAATTTTGGACTGAAATATTTTGACTCAGAAAAGTCTAACTCTTCATTTTTTATTTTTCCAAATTACAATTTATTTGAGTATTAATTTCTATGAAATTATTTGCCTAGGCAGTAGAACAGCAGAAGAAATTGAGATGTTGTTGAAATGCAGAGTAACACACCAGGGAAACTTTCCATGTAAGCAGGCATAAATGATGATGGTTTCTAAATTAGCTATCATCATTTGGAAAATATTTGAATGGTTCTCTGAAAATGCTAGCACAATGTTCTGCAATGATCATAAAGGCAAATCTAATGTTAGAAGTTATTAGGAGTTGTATTGGGAACAAAACAGAAAACATCTTTGCACCACTTTATAAATACACAGCACGCTCACATTTTGAACACAATCCAATTCAATCAATTTGGAAACGGTACAGTGTAGTTTTAAAGTCGTGGTAAGGGTGATTAGAAATACAGAACAGACTCCATGTGACTAGAGTGTGCAGCTCTTCAGTTTGGAAAGGCAAGATTGAAGGAAGTCACCAAAGAGGTCTACACAATCTCAACTAAGAGACAGGCAGTAATTACAAGCTATTTTGACTGAATATAAGAAGTAGAGATGCCCCAATGCTTTTATTAGAAAGAGCAAGCAAATAAAACTACTTTTACACAACTTACTTACAAATAAATTGCAAAAATCATTATTGCAAGATGTAGAGGTAAGTGAAAGTCTAAAAGTATTGAAAACTGGCCTAGACACCTCCTGAGGATAGGTCTGTTGGTGTAGTGTAAACATGATGGAAGTGATGCAACACCTTGCATTTGTCAATTCTAAAGAAGCTGGCTTAGGGCACTATGGAAGAACTACCCTCTCTATTCCCTGTTTCTTACATCCATCCTAAGTATTTGCAGCTGATCCTTGTAGGAAGGAATGTTTGTGGCTGGATAGAGTTTTGATGTGACCCAGAATGACACTCACAGAATCACAGAAT
>VWYH01004205.1:0-14579 GCA_013399365.1 Pampusana beccarii | reverse complement strand
AAATGGAAAGGCTGCAATCCTGTTGATACTCGTCACAGCAAACCTATCTGACCACACATGATTCTGTTAACTATACCTTAACTCTGATATGTGAAATACTTAACAGTTTTTANTTTTTTGGAAAAGGAAATGACTTTGAACACTGGCTTAGGATAAAATAACACAAAAATATAGCAGCAAAGTATGCCAATTGAAGATGTCATATCGGGAGTTTGAATTTTGGGTTTCTGTTTTGTGAGGGTGTTCTTGACTGTTCTTAAAAATATGCATGTGTGTATATAGATATATATATATTAAAAAAAACCAACTGACTGAACTGGACTGTTCACCCAGTATGGTTTTTCTATTCCTCTATTTTTTTTTCTTTTTATAGGACAGTTATTTTGCATATGCTAATTCTGATCTGGTTTATATGAGACAGCTTTTTAGAGGTGTACCTTATTGATCTGTGTGATTAATTTTTTAAGAATAGCAAATGCAGTGCTTAGCCCTTGCATTTCACTTTTTATTTCCTAGAGCACTAATTCTTTACCAGCACAGAAATGTAACTTTTTATTGTTGTCTGAACAGCAGGGTATAAGGGCTTGCAGTCTTCTTCTCAGACACTCTGCTCTGAGGCACATGATCAACTTTCTCCTTGGCCCCAACCAGCAAAATAATCAGGTAAAATTTATGTAGCATGTGTTGTGCTGTAATTTTTCTATCCCCGTGTTTTTTTAATGATGTTTAAATTCTGGATAAATATTTTTCATGTGGTAGGATANCTTTTTTTTTTTGGTGGGGGGGAAACGAAATGGTTTTGAACACTGGCTTAGGATAAAATAACACAAAAATGTAGCAGCAAAGTATGCCAGTTGAAGATGTCAAGATGTCATATTGGGAGTCTGAACTTTGGGCNAGATGAATCCTTGGATTATTCTGCAAACTTCATGCAAGTCTTAATCTATCGATGTGTAGTTAGAGTGGAAATGGCTGTTTTGGAAGAATTGAGCATCCTGGGTTTGATAATAACAAAATTTTCACCAACTTCAAAGTAATTAGAACATGGTGATGGACTGTTAAGGACATTGTTTTGTTTTGACCTGACAGAAGTTAACTAAATTAACCAATCAAAAGTTAATTAAATCTCTTATTTGGCTCAAGCAGAATCGCAGGTGGAGTTCAGCACAAGCACGTGAGTTTGGATATCTTCACAATACTGTAGCACTGCTGGTTTTGCATTCTGATGTCTCTTCACAAAGAAATGTTGGTAAGAATTGTGGTTTTGCCTTTTGGTGACTTTACATTTCAGTTACTTTGCCTGGGAGTAACTTAATATCAGTGAGGAAAATACAATAACTTTTAATTTAAGGCAGTAATGGTTCGTATATGTTTGATTACTTTTTATCTGGCTGTAAATATACCAAGAGGCTGTGGCAAACAGAAGGTATTACAGGCACTTGAGGAGGGGGGAAATCTTTATATTAATATTATTGTGCCTTCCCCTCCTCCCCCATATGCTTAAAAGGTCTTTCCTTATGTGAGTGAATCGTGCTGTGTCATTGTTGACTGGAACAGACTCACAACCAATCAGGCTGTGTTAATATTTTGCTTAGATTTGTTATGCCTTTTGCTAATCTTAGGGGGAGTATTTAGACTGAGCTACTGAATAACAGGCAATTAAATACTCTCCTAGATATTTCTTACAAGAGGCAGAAATATCTAAATAAAGATAATAAAGGAACAAGTTGAGATCTTCAGTTTACTGGGAGAGGAATTTAAAGTTGTCTTTTTAAAATAATGACTTGATTTCTGTTCGGAGTTAGAGGCAGTCGAAAATCGTAAAGCAAAAGAAGAATGATAAACATTCTGAATATGATGAGTGTGCAACAGTGATTGGGAATGAAACTAAAGCTCAAAGTACTGATAGTAAATATGAACATTTTGCTTTGACCTTGCAGTTCATTTGCCTATGTTGTCACTAAAGTAAATGACACTTCAGTGGGCAAGAGATCATTACTCAGTGGCACCATACAAGCTCTAAGCTAATTGAGATGAATATCATTAGAGGTGACAAGGTGACAAATGAGCAGCAGTGTCTTCAAGGTGTGTAGAACAAACTAATTTATTAGTGGATTGTTTTTGTATTTGCTGTTATAGCTCCTGGTCTTTTTAAGCAGTGTCCACCTCTAAGCATCACCACTTCAGGTCCACTTTTGATGCTCCATGAAGAAATGGAAGCCTTGTTATTCCTGTCTGAGGGAAAACCCTACTTAATGGAGGTATCTGTTCTAAATTCTGCCCTGCTTAAACCTGCTGCTCTGATGTGATTTCTTTGAAGTATCCTTACATGAAAAACACCTCATATTAAAAAGCAGCCAGCTAGGGGGTATGAGGTTACTATTTTGAGCCTAAACAAGAAGGCACCTTTGGTTTCTTCTTGACCCCTTCTTATTCTAGTGTATCCCTACACTTAGGGATCTGGTTTGAGAGTTTACAAAGTTAGCAAAGGCAGCTGAACACATTTTTCAAATGCCCATGCAGTCAGTTACCATGTCAGCTGAGGTGCTGCCTTGAATCGCTCCAACCTAATGGATCGTGCTTGACCAGACCCTTGGTGGTGGGTCAGGAGGGCAGATGTTCAGCTCACTGGACTGTGAAGGTGCTGGGAGACAAAGCTGCCTCCTTCCTGGAAAAGGCTAACATTCTGTTACAAACTTAAAAATAATTGTATGACAGTGTCTGAAATTGTTTACATTTTTCCATTAGGTGATGTATGCGTTACGAGAGCTGACTGGATCTCTGTCGGTTCTCATTGAGATGGTGGTGTACTGCTGCTTTTGTAATGAGCACTTCTCCTTTACTGTGCTACACTTCATCAAGGTAGGGAATTGAATTTTTGCACAAGTGTTTCTTCTAGACTTTGGTCATACTGAGACTCGTGGGTTACAATGACACTGGGATATGCAGAACAAGCAGTACAGATTGTTGGACTGGGGAGGCATTGGGGGGTTTGCAGATTATTTTAGCCTTTTGCTGTTTAAAACAACACATTTTCAAAAATCTGTAAAGTTCTCTTGTAATTTTTTGCATCATCAGCATATTTTACTAAGTAACTTCATATTTTCTACATGCAGACTCAGCTGGAAACTGCTCCACCTCATGAACTGAAAAACATATTCCAGTTGCTCCATGAGATACTGGTAGGTGAAGGATAAAGACTTGTACAAGATAGATTTTGTATCTCTGCAGAATGAAAAAAAAGAACTGCGTGGCTAATTTTAACATCCATGTATCTTTTAATCTTCAATTTGGAGTTTTTATTACTTTTTGACCTGCTGTCTTGATCATCTGGTGATATATGAGACCTCACAAGTGTTATTTGTTTTTCATGTTGAGGTGGATAAAACCATTCCATTCCACACAACTTAATTACGTTGACCTTTTTCTTTTCTAACAGGTTATTGAAGACCCATTACAAGTAGACCGCATCAAATTTGCCTTTGAAACTGAAAATGGATTAATAGGCAAGTAAGCCAGTGGGTGAAAGCTCCTGTATCCTACTGACCGTTATGTTGATGATGGTTCATATCATCTCCTAGTTTCTAATCCTTCTAAACTGTTTTTATTTCTCAGGGAAAACAACTTGACAAGTTTGATTTAGCCACCAGCACCCAAAAAAATGCTCCAAGAAAATAAAAAATAAACATTAGAATATTATTGTAACAGCAAACTGGAAAGGAATCTAACTTTGAAAAATTAATTATCTCCAACAACAGCAGTCAGTGAATCCATTTGATACAGAAACTTTACTGAAGTTACTAAAGCATTCAAAAGCAACAGAAAAGTGCCAGAAGCAATGAGAGCTTCATGGATACGAATCAGAGAAGAGACTTTGTGTGTAAGAGAAATGTGGGGTAACCACACGGTGCTCAAACAGCACCTCTGAGTTTGTGCAGCTTGAGCATCCCTGTCGTAGCTGTTTGGGTGACAAGCTGCTTCAGACTGTGACTTTAACCTTAAGTCATTTTGGGTTCTGTTTAGTGAGAAGGAATATTTAGCTTTGTTCTTTATTTCTCTCTTACACTTCAGTGCTCTGCTGTTCAGTAGTTTCCATGTATGACTGATAGAAGATAATGTGCAGCACTGTAAGAGAACAGCTAAGTGGATATTTTATTTCTGGATAAATTGGTCCCACTTGGACCAATTCAGCTCTGTAACTTGGGCAATACGTGACCTTTTCATCCTCTACAGAGGAGAGCTGCAATTATTCAATTGGATTTTTATGTTAAAGGCTTCAAGAACTGCTGAGTTCTGGGAGCGAAAGCTGTAGTTTTACTTTGGAGCTGCCGTGCAACAGCACAGAACAGCACCCAGCCTTGCTGCACGTGGACCGTGACCTGACCCTCACATTGACTAATTTTTCTCCAAGAAAGGAAATCAGCAAATAGTAGTTTTCTGTGGTCCTCAGTAGGGTGTTTGTGCATAATTTGCAGTACACGAGTGATGTAATTTTAATCATCTGCTGTGCTTCGACGGTCGAAGAACTGGCAGTTTGCAGTTCCCTGGCGACTATTTGCCAACTTTAAAGGTTTTGCTGTAGTGTTGTTCAATAACTGCGAAGGACAGAGCAACTTTTGAGTAGCAAATCTGATTGTGGAAGCCCTGTGAAAATCTTTGTGCTTCTCCTCAAAGAATTTTGTTAAAAGATGTGGGAATTTATGCCATAGAAAACTTCGTGGTTGGAATGGCCTGGGATTTTGCCCAAATATCCGATAGAAGAGTTTGGTGGCTGTTGAATTCCACTGTGTTTGGCTGTGTGAAGCAGCTTTAAACATTCTCCTAGCTTTGCAAATTTTGATCCAGGCAGAAGCTGGTGATCCGGTCCATTTGTGGGGGTTTCAAACAATCCTTTTTTCCTTCAGATAGAGGTAACCATAGTGATTGTCTAACATAGAATGGATTATAGGGGGAAAATAACTGCATTAGGAGAAGACTCTTTAAAATTCAGGTACCACATTTGAAAGAATTACTGCATTTTCACTTTTATCTATTTTTAATCCAACAGAGTTGTGGAATTACTCAAAACTCCTAGCAGTACAGCAGTGTGTTTAACACACATACTCGTGCTGACATCTGTAGAAATAACTTCTACCACCTAAGTTAAAATTTTAGCTGCATCTTTGCTGTGTTTTCAGCCTGGCTGGTACACAGAAATCTGAATTGTGTTTTTTAATCCATGTGTTTCTCCCCACAGCCTTGATGCACCACAGCAACCATGTGGACAGCAGCCGCTGTTACCAGTGTGTCAAGTTCCTTGTTACTTTGGCTCAGAAGTGAGTAATATAGGTTTTGGAGTTTAATATCATCCCTACTATAAGCCCCTCTGTGACTCTTTATGCTACTATTCTTTATACTTTTGGTCAACTTTACCTTTTGTTACTGTGATATAAGTGGTGCTCAAAGGTCTTGATAGTACCTGTGTCAGTATGAAGTTAAATTGTTGCTGATTAGTACCTCAGTTGGTTTTCTCATATAACAACTGATAATTGCTGTTTATAAAGGCAAAGGTCAGCTGCATTCTGTAGGGCAGGAGCCTGTCACTGAGACCAACATAAACATAAGGAAGTTGTCACAGATTTTTGCAATGTATTGATTCTTAAGTTCTGTTTGTTTAGAACTTGGCATATGTCCTGATAAAGCATAGTTCTTGAATACGTGAATCTGTGTAGTAGACTACTTTCTGTAAACTTTACTCTTAACTCTTGCTAATTCAGTTAATAACAGGGTTATACAGTTAAAGTTGGAGTTTGCAGTGCTTACAGTGCATACACAGGGCAGCAGCGCAAAGAGAGAGAAGTCTTCAGATTTTTTAAGTTAGCCAGAATGCTGTGTTTGTAACTAATGAAAATAATTTCAATTTCCAAGGTGTCCTACTGCAAAAGATTATTTCAAGGAGAATTCTCACCACTGGAGTTGGGCTGTACAGTGGCTACAGAAAAAGGTAATTTGGCAGTTACTTTACTATGTTTACTGTGAGAATTATGAAATCTCTATGCCCTGTATGGCTCTCTGAGATGACACTAGACAAAATACAAGCTACTTTCTTTTTTACAAGAGCAGTTTGGGTGCAGCTAAATCTGATACATGCAAGAACTTCAATAGGCCCCCGTGTGTTTCAGGCATAGATGTATGTACAGTGAGTAAAACCAAGAGTGAATGGTCGTAGTGATTATTCCTTGCTATGTGGGAAGCTTTCAGTGCCACTCTATTCCTGTTAGAAGGTTTCACTTTTTTAAAAAAGCAGTTTTCCTTTGCCTGTGTGTTGATGTGAGAGAATGCATAAATGAGTGGATTCCTTACCGAATCGTTGCAGCTTTGCACAAAACATAGCTGTTGACAGATACAGCTTCTTCCTCCCACACGTGTAGTTTTTGTTCATCCCTCTAAACTTAACGGAGGTTGGCTAACACATCTTTATTAAATACCCAAGGACACTTTGGAAACTTAAAGCTCAGAAGAATTGGCTCAGGTTTCCCTCCAGCCAAGCATGATTATGCTTGGTCTCCCAACCCTGCATGTACAACACAACAGTGTCCCAGCTCCAGGCTCCGTTCTGGCCCGACAGCTGCTGCCAGGCAGATGTCAGACACAGGAACCCGTACTGGAAACAGAGTTAGTGGGGTGCTGGCAGCACAGCTGGCACAACTTGTTGCCACAGTGAACTGACAGGTCTGCGTAATCCTGCTGTACTCATTTTTACTTGGTACTGGCTCGTGTAAACCCCAAATCCACCGCTACAGGGAGTTGGTTGCTGGTTTTCAGCTGAGGGACAATAACCTCTCTGACTGTTCTGGCCACATTAAAAGTGCATCCTTGCCTGTGCCTCAGACCTCCAGCTCGTTGCCAAAGGATTCAGGAAGCTTGTTCCAAACTTGTTAGTTCGCTTACCATTACAAGTGGATGAGGCTTTACACATCTAAAACTCCTATGGCAATTTTATGGCTTTCTTGGCTTTTTATGCAGATGTCTGAACATTATTGGGCTCCACAGAGTAACGTGTCCAATGAAACATCAACTGCAAAAACCTTCCAGCGCACTATTTCAGCACAGGTATGTGTCAGTCCTGGGAGACGATGTTAAACTTGTTTTGTTTCCTTTTTTTTGCTTTTCAGTTAGCATCTTTGGGTTTGGCAACTTAGCATATTCCAGTGCACTTAAGACCGTTCTTCTTTTAGAAGTCTAGACCGTGTGGTTGTTCCTAAAAAAACTAAGCCGTGAATGATATTAGTCAATACCTCACAATTAGCTGTGGTGACTGTGCTATCTCACTACAGCAGCTATATTGTTTCAGAATCAATTAAAAAAAAAAAAAAAAAGAGATATTCTGAAATAAAGGTTATCTCCATGGCCCCTGACACTCTCTTGGACTGTTTCTGACTCAGGACACGCTGGCCTATGCCACAGCCTTGCTGAACGAGAAAGATCAGTCTGGAAGCAGTAACGGGTCAGAAAGCAGTCCAGCCAACGAGAATGGAGAGAGACATCTGCAGCAGGTAACAACGAATAAAGGCATGTTTATCTTCCGTTGCGTTGCTCCGTTATTTCGTTCCTGGGGCTCGGGTCGGAACCATTGCTGAATTTACATCAATTGTGCACCTTACAAAAGCAACTTGCCACGTTTTTCTCTCTCCTTGTGTGTATTGAAGGGCTCAGAGTCTCCTATGATGATCGGTGAGCCTAAAAGTGACCTTGATGATGTTGACCCGTAGAGGATCTTATGGACACAGGAACAGATCAGCTCAAACATTTAATGCCCGGTACCTACTGAAACTGGAGTCCCATTTTTATGCTGTTACAAGAGTCTGGAAGAGAAGCGGCTTTACAGGGTCGGAGGCGATGCTGGAGGAGGTTGTTTCCCTGAAAGCCGAAAGCATTTTTTTAGCCACAAAGGCTTCAGATCAATAAATACTCTAGAAAACTGCATCTTCACCTGCAGTAGTTTATGAAAGTCCAGGCACAGAAAACAGTTTGTCGAGAAGATTTTATCAAATACACAAATGCCTAGTGGTTGAATTTTTATATGAACATTAAATGAGTGAATGTAAAACTGTTGCTTTTCTGTGATGCTGAAAAAAAAAAAAAATAAAAGTAGTTAAATAATATAAAAAATAAATAAAAAAATAAAAAACTTTTAATTTTAAAAAAAAAAAAAAGTTAAGGAGTATTTTAAAAGAAAGAAAAAGCACTTTAAGATGGAATTCTGTTACGGTTTTACTCATTAAATTTTTTTTAACCTTTGGAGACATATTGAATAAAATGTAGTTCAGTCATGTGATCTGCAATCACTTGCTTGTGCTTTGAAATCACTGAGAAAGTTGGTATTGGTTGTATATGATGAATAATTCCTTGAGTGAGTTGGGAACACTACCGTGCAGATTTTATAGTGATTTTCACATGGGGAAATAATGATTTGGCTTTGTTTGTGTTTTCACTTGACTGGGCAATGTTTAAAATATCACAACTCTTTTGATTTGCTCATAAACCACTGGAAACCAGTTGGGATGGTTTGAGCACAGTTTTGTTCTCCATGTCAAGTGCAGTTCAGTGATTTCTGGCTCTGGATACAAGCTTCTTTTGTGCCAACTAACTCTTCATCTTTTGTACATTTTGCGTTTGTCACGTTTTCTGCACTGCTTTTTGCCTTTATTTATGGATTCTGCCTTACTTTAAAAAAATAATTATATAAACAAACATGCACAGAAATGGGGGACATCTTAAGGAGTGCCTGAGTACCTCCAGAATAGACAAATTTGCCAAGTTAAAGGCACAACCCGCCAAAAAGTGCCTTTTTTTTTTTCTTTCTTTCGTTTTTTACATACTGTTGCCGAAACAAGAAGCAGCAGACAGCTTTTCACTGTTGTGCACTAATATTAAAATTAACCAGTCATTTCACTGTTGGGAGTAAACATCCGATCTGATTTCAGCTGTACAGCTTTATAACTTATTGCGGGTTAAGAGAACCGTTGCCACAAGTTGCGCGTGCGAAGAAGTAAGGGCGGCATCGTAGCGAATCTCTCGCTTCCTTTTCCAAACAATGTCTTCATTGACACATGGCAGAGTTAGCATTTTGTAGATGTTTCTGATAATGTGCCGGGACATTTTGAAATGTGATGTTTCAAATTAATGTTGAATAAATCATTTCTTACGGCATACCCCTTTCTCCCTTTCCCCCATCCCTAACACTTCAGGCCATAAATCATCAGGAGAAGTCAGTACACAGTGGTGATGGCGATGGAAGAAGCTGGTAATGTTCCTATGGGTTGGCACCACTTCTCAGTTCAGGTTCCTGTTATTTCCTATGGAAACAACATCCTCAATTACCACAGGCCCAGAGAAGCGTCGATAACGAGAATTGCATCCCAATGGCTCATCACCACTGTATACTTGAAACCAATACAAACTTTTTCATGGTTCTGCTCACGCTTGTACAAAGTCAATGGTTATAATTTGCAATAAGATACTTGGTCAATTATTTTTGTTTCCAGCTGCTGTCATTTGAACCTGCTGAAGATTATTTTTTGGAAAATAGAGTTCAACAAAACTAGTTTTTGTGTAAATTGTGATGCATTTCTATGTTGTAATTTTTACTGCCAATCTTTTTGGATGAAAATGTTTTTATACAGCTTACAAAATGTTCAGTGAGGGGCAGCCCCAGCCTGCCTGTGAGCATTCGGGGAGATATTGTCTGATGAATACGTAGACATTTGGCACTGGAAAAATAGGCAGTCTTGATGAAGAGTCTTGGGATTCCTGGTCAATGGAATAAAGTTATTCCTTTCACAGAAAAACAGTGTAATTTTTAGATTGCACATCTGCTGCTTTGCTGTTGTCCTGTTGATCCCCTTATCTTGAAACCGTTGGTGCGAGGTGCAGAAGGCTGGACAGGCAGCCTCCCTGCCTACGAGATACTAAGCTAGGGCTAATCTTTTAATATTATTTCCTTCCACCAGGCCTATGCAGGCTTGAACTAAGCTGTGAAAGCTGGATCTGGCTTATCGTGCTCATACCTTCTGCTGGGAGCCGGTGGGCAAGCGGGCAGCAGGATCTTCCCCTCTCGCAGGTGGAGGTGAAATATCGGGGGGTTACAACCTTGTACATCCGCTGAAAAAGTTCCAGCTGTGTGCGGGCTGTTCGGGAGCTCTTAGGCCGACATCCCTTTTGTGCAAAATTCAGACTATAGCCGATTAAAAAATGGGCTGTAATTATATACGTGTTATGTAATTACGTGTTCAGGTTAGAGTTGGCTTTTTGCCATCTTTAGGTGATAATTTAAACGTTTCAAAGTGGTGCTTCCTTCTGTGTGTTGGTCTTCTCTTGCCAATTGAAGCCGGAGTAACAAATCTGTGAGGGGCTTTTTGCTGGGGAAAAACACCCAAGCCAGAATAGCCAGCGTTTGACAGGTTAGCCTGGTGCTTGTGGCATCAAGCTTTATTTTTTAATCTGTCCTCAGGTAACACAAGAAAAAATCATATATTGTAGTGCCAGGAGGCTGCTAATCACCAAAAAAAATAAAGCGAGACCCAGCTTTGGTGGCTTCAGGTACTTCTTTCTCTGCTGCTGTGCATCTATGAGTGTCTACACTTTATTTTCTCTCTGGTGCTTCAGTGTTTATGGAGTGAAGCCCAGTGTTACTGGCAACAGCAGCAAAAAGCACAAGGGCACCTTCCCTGAGCTGGATGACGGTTTGTTTCTGTAACTGAAAGCTCTTGACCTATGCCACTGTTTTAAAAACAAACAACTTCTGTTATGTGTGTGTGGGACAACAGGACTCAGCCCCTGGTCCCTGCGCCCGTCCCAGAGCTCAGGTGCCCTCAGGATGCCGGTGGTGGCCCAGGGAACCTCGGAGCAGAACGAGCGACCGTGCTGACCCGCTAACGAAGGAGAGCTCGTTTGGGGGAGCAGCAGCCTTGCTAGGCGGGTGCCAGCTCCCCCTTCCACACCAGCTCCCCCAGGGAGGTACCTGAAGCCAGACGAAGGATCATATCTATTGAGCACTGGTTATGAATTTTTTATTTTAAAAATACATTTATAAAATGTTTATTTATAAAATTCCAAATAAATATTTAAAGTACAAATGTAAAAACCAAGATACCATGAAATCTTTTTCTTCTTTTTTTTTTGTTTTGTTTCAAAAGGAATTACAGCCAGTTCTATGTGTCTTGGGAAGCCCTGTTAAAGAAGCGCATACCACCAGCAGATCATTAGCTTTCACTTAACGACGACAAAGAAATGCTAACAAAGCAGTAGCTGACTCTGTAGCAATGCAGATTAAAATCTAATTAAACAAGCAGACTGTTTAAACCAGAGCCCTTACACTTGACTAAAAAGTAAAGAAGTCTCCTAAGTACATGAGTAAGCAGTTATAAAACTGCCCAGAAATGGCTAAACTATGATTTTCCAGGTGCTAAGCAGCATTAGCTGACATCTAACGAGCAACTACCAGAAAAGAAAGGAGCAACCCTCACCACAATTGGTTTTGTTGCGATTTTTAAAGGTGGTGGTTTTGTCACGTGCTGAGTGACAACAAGAACAAAGAGCCTCGAGATAGCTCATACAGTCAGGATGTCTATAGAAAGGCCTGGTGTGTGATGGGGAAAGGATGCTGGGATGGCTCCAGTGATGGGGCAGGACTTTGGGAAGCTCTTGCAGAGCCATCCTGGGGCTTGGCCCCATGGGATGCAAGAGGGTGAGGAGCTTGTACCAACCATGGCAGCAGCCCAAGTGTGGAGCATGTTGGAGTATGGTCCATACTAGCAGCGCCAGCTCGGCCCCAGGAAGGCACCGAGCTGGTGACACAGCCATNATTTATAAAATTCCAAATAAATATTTAAAGTACAAATGTAAAAACCAAGATACCATGAAATCTTTTTCTTCTTTTTTTTTTGTTTTGTTTCAAAAGGAATTACAGCCAGTTCTATGTGTCTTGGGAAGCCCTGTTAAAGAAGCGCATACCACCAGCAGATCATTAGCTTTCACTTAACGACGACAAAGAAATGCTAACAAAGCAGTAGCTGACTCTGTAGCAATGCAGATTAAAATCTAATTAAACAAGCAGACTGTTTAAACCAGAGCCCTTACACTTGACTAAAAAGTAAAGAAGTCTCCTAAGTACATGAGTAAGCAGTTATAAAACTGCCCAGAAATGGCTAAACTATGATTTTCCAGGTGCTAAGCAGCATTAGCTGACATCTAACGAGCAACTACCAGAAAAGAAAGGAGCAACCCTCACCACAATTGGTTTTGTTGCGATTTTTAAAGGTGGTGGTTTTGTCACGTGCTGAGTGACAACAAGAACAAAGAGCCTCGAGATAGCTCATACAGTCAGGATGTCTATAGAAAGGCCTGGTGTGTGATGGGGAAAGGATGCTGGGATGGCTCCAGTGATGGGGCAGGACTTTGGGAAGCTCTTGCAGAGCCATCCTGGGGCTTGGCCCCATGGGATGCAAGAGGGTGAGGAGCTTGTACCAACCATGGCAGCAGCCCAAGTGTGGAGCATGTTGGAGTATGGTCCATACTAGCAGCGCCAGCTCGGCCCCAGGAAGGCACCGAGCTGGTGACACAGCCATCCAGCCAGGCTCCCATCCCTACCACACTGGGCCAGGGCGGCTGTGGCTCCGGCTCAGCCCGTCCCTAGGGCCGGCTCTGGCAGCAAATGGCAATGGCTGCGGCCATGCTGCTGCCCGGGACACCAGCTGCCACGCAGGTGTTATCCACAGCGTAGGCTCCCATGGTGCCGGGGCTCTGGGAACGGGCGTTAAAGCCTGTCAGTGTCCAGCCATCGTCACAGGCCACTGTCACCTAATGGGAGAGAAGAGGTCACACTCCATGGGTCAGCAAAGGCTCTGCCTGTCCCCAATGGTCCCCAGGGCTCAGGGTGATGTGGCTGGTGTCGCACTGAGCTGCTGGACCCCAGCCGGGGGGAATGTCCCAATACAGGTAGGTGACTGGGGACATCACCGAAGGCTGGGGTTGGAGCTACAGTCACAATGAGATGCCGAAGCCAACCTGACCCCAAATCAAGGTGGCAGAGGGATGAGCAGAGGCGAGGACAGCACCATGGCAGAGGAGCATGCACCATCCCTACCTTCTCTGCACCGCCCGAGGACGTGTGCTCCTTCACCTGACACTCGAGACTGGCAGCGGGGCAGCACAAGGTGTGTGCCGTCACCTTTGTCCTGACAGCACAGCGGCTGGGCCGGCTCCCTGGCCCTGGGACAGGTCTGCCACCATCACCCAGCGCTGCAGCAGGGGAGTGGAAACTGCACCCTGCAAGGGGAGAGGNCAGGGCCTGTTGTGACAGGACAAGAGGTGATGGTTTTAAACTAAAGGAAGGGAGATTCAGGCTGGACATGAGGAAGAAATTTTTTACACTGAGAGTGCTGAAACTGTGGCCCAGGTTGCCCAGAGAGGTGGTGGATGCCCCATCCCTGGAGACATCCCAGGCCAGGCTGGACAGGGCTCTGAGCAACCTGAGCTGGGTGAAGATGTCCCTGCTCATGGCAGGGGTGGCACTGGATGAGCTGGGAAGGTGCCTTCCAAACCAAACTTCTATGATTCTATGATTCCCTGATAGCTCAGCACTCACACCCACCCTTTTACCCCCACCTCCCAGAGTTTTTCTGGTAAAAACACCCTTGGCCATCGGGACGCTGGCTCTGTAACCTGCCATGTCAGGCGTTACTGGTCAGCACATGGTCCCGCAAGGAGCAGCCGACGCCCTCGGCTGCTGCGGAGCTGGTGCTGATCCGGCACTGAGCCCTGAGCCCTGGGCCACGTGCAGCACCTGGCGATGGTGTAGACACCCTGGCCCCGGAAAGCATTGTGGGCAACACACTGCTTCTGCCCATCCTTGTCCTGCAGCCAGGGCAGCAAAGCATCATTGGGGGTGCTCGGGACATGGGGACACCCCTGCGAGGCCAGCGGCCACCCCAGGGGCAGCACTTCTGGCTCTGCACACCCTGCTCACCTCCATGTGCTCCCCCAGCCACCAGCCGCTGCAGGAGAAGCTGGAGCAACTGAGCATCTCCTCGGCGCCAGCACAGCGAGCCACGGCCGTGGCGTGCCGGGTGAGCCCTGAGCGCGCCGACCACACTGAACGGCAGTACAGCTGCTCATCTGCAACGGGGCAGATGGCATCAGTGGCACGGTGGGCACCCAGAACCCATGCACTGGGACATGCCCTGCCAATGCGCCATGCTTTCACCCAGGCACTTCTCTCCCTGGTACGGGCAGAGCTCTGCCAAGCACGCAGCAGGCAGCTGAGGTCTTTACCTGCACCCAGCCGGGCGGGTAGCCCGGCCACACTGTTGGGTGTCTGGAGCTGCTGGTCCTCGGGGAACCACGCCGTCTCCATGACGTTCTTGGTGGCGAAGTGCAGGAGGCACTGCTGGAGCTTGGCAAGACTCAGCTGGTGCTCGGCGCTGAGCAGCATGGCAGCGATGCCTGCAGACAGCCCAGAGGGGCTGCGGTGAGACCTGGGGGCTACACAGCCACCTACACATAAAACCCTCAAGCAACACTTGGGAAGAGTACAAGGC
>VWYH01004202.1:12142-28018 GCA_013399365.1 Pampusana beccarii | reverse complement strand
GTCAACTAGGTGAGTAACCTTGTAGAAGGATATTAAGTTTGTTAAGCAGGACTTTCCCTTCATGAACCTGTGTTGGCTGGAACCAATGACTGCGTTGTCATTCAGATGTTTTTCAATAACTCCCAGAACAATCTTTTCCATTATTTTGCCAGGAACAGAAGTGAGGCTGACAGGCCTGTGGATGCTGTGGTCACCCCTGTTGCCCTCCTTGTAGGTTAGGACTACATTTGCCACCTTCCAGCCACCTGGGACATCTCCACATTCCCAGGAGTGTTGAAAAATCATGGAGAGAGGTCTCTCTATGATGTCAGCCAGTACTTTAAGCACCCTTGGATGAATCCCATCAGGCCCCATTGGCTTGTAGGGATCTAGCTGGAGTAGCAAATCTCGTACGAGTTCTAGATTGATTTGGGTCTGGATTGATTGTTCTCGCAGACATAGTTTTCTAACCCAGGGTTATGGGGGCCCTCAGGTCCATCATCAATGTTGAAGACTGAGGCATAGAAAGCATGAAACATCTTGACTTTGTCTGTGTCTCTGTTAATAAGGTGACCATACTCATCAGTTAAGTAATGGGCAATTGTTATTTCTAGTTTGCCTTTTTCCATTAATATATTTTTTAAAGCCTTTTTTAATTGTCCTTCACAGTGCTGGTCAGCTTCAATTCTAATTAAGCTTTGGCAGCATGAATTTCCTCTTTACAATGGCGAGCAGCATCTCTGTAGTACTTCCATGTTGCCTGACCTTGCTTCCACTGACCATGTAATTTCTTTTTTTTGCTGTGTTTCAAGAGGATCCCTGCTCAACCAAGCTAGTTTTTTGCCTCACATGCTGGATTTTTGGCATTTTGGAATTGCCCGGTCTTGTGCTTTTAGCAGATGGTATTTAAAAAGTGACCAAGACTGGTGGACCCCAATGCCTTCAAATGCATCTTCCCAGGGAATCTTACTAAGAGTTCTCCGAGCAGCTTGAAGTCTGCTCTCTTCACGTTTGGTGTTAAGGTCTTGCTGGAAGTTTTCCTTCTATTAACAAAGATTTTAAACCTGACTGCTTCATGGTTGCTGTGCCCAAGGGAGCCACCAGTTGCCAGTTCTCCCATGAGACCCTCTCTGTTAGGAAGGCATATTTCTTGGTCGGTTCCCTTAGTACCTGCACCAAGAAGTTACTGCCCAGATGCTTTGGGAATCTTCTGGACCTGACATGCACACTCCTCTTCTAGAACTGAAACACAGAAGTACACTTGCCAGTTAAATTTTCATAAATACAAACCAAATGCCTTTTAAAAATTTGGAAAACTAAACCCCCAAATATTCAGCTTTATTCTTGAATCAATACTGTAATTTCTTTAAACTTATTGTAGAATTATTTCCAGAAAAACAGAAAAAAAAAAAGCTGTAAAGTCCTTTAATGGAAATTAAATGCAAGTGAGATTAAAATAAGTATTATTAAAGATCCAAATTAACATTGGATGGGTAGCATTGCTTGTTTGCCTGTTCAACTGGTAACAAATATTTCAGTATTTCTCCTTTTTCAGAGAGGCATCTTTATGCTAGTGGGGATATAACATCTTTTGTGTGTGTGTTTGTGTGTTTCATTTTAGTATATGTCGTCACATTATTCAGTGAAATTAATAAATGAAGGAAGTCTTCATTTTTGCATACTGATATATTTGTTTTCTACTTCATATGCTTTTAATTTAGTAGGCCAGTATTTTCCATTAAAAGATGGCTCTCATTACAAGGAATGTTGTTGTGGAACTGTTTGCTTTAAGTTTAATTCTCACCCAGTTTAAAAGAAATACTTCGGAAACAAATGCATCAAAGCAAAAGAAAGTGGTTAGTTGTCATTCTGTTTTTTAAACAGAAAAACAAACTTATGTGATGAGTGGGGTCTCTAGGGCAGCTAAAGCAATCAAATAATCTTAAATGAGGTTGTGGAATCTTTTTAAGTGACCCTGCTGATCTATCTGCAGGTTTTTGGCTTCTCTTTAATGATCACTTGTCTTTTCCCTGCTACTGAAGAAATAATACATTTTTTTCTTCTAAGTGACCAGTTAAATGGACAAAATATTTCATTCTTCCTCTGGATGTTGGATACATCTTGTCCAGGAGACAAGATGGGTTGGAAGGGACTTTAAAGATCACCTAGTTCCAAACCCCCTGCCATTGACAGGAACACCTTCCTCTAGATCAGGTAGCTCAAAGCCCCATTCAACCTGGTTTTGAACACTTCCAGGGGAAGCATATCGACAACTACTCTGGACAGCTTGTTCCAGTCCCTCACCCCCCTCATAGTGAATAACGTCTTCCTTATATCTGATCTAAATCTAACCTTTTTCTGTTTAAAGCCATTACCCTTTGTCCTATCACTACACGCCCTTGTAAAAAGTCACTTTCTAGCTTTCTTTTAGTTACCATTTAGGTACTAGAAAACTGCAATAAGGTCTGCCCGAAGCCATCTCTTCTCCCAGCTGAACAATCCCAACTCTCTCATCCTGTCCTCATTGGAGAGGTGATTCAACCCTCTGATCATCTTCATGGCCTTCCTTTGGAC
Organism: Pampusana beccarii; assembly: GCA_013399365.1. Taxonomy (NCBI): domain Eukaryota; kingdom Metazoa; phylum Chordata; class Aves; order Columbiformes; family Columbidae; genus Pampusana; species Pampusana beccarii. Next base: position 25,465 of record VWYH01004202.1, on the reverse strand, counting down.
TTGCCCCAACAGGTCCATGTCCTTCTTATTTTGAGAGCACCAGAACTAAACACAGTACTTAAGGTAGCTTCTCATGAGGCTGGAGTAGAGGGCAAGAATCACCTCACTCAATCTGCTGGTCATACTTCTTTTGATGCAGCCCAGGACAGGATTGGCTTTCTGGGCTGTGAGCATACATTGCTCGATCATGTTGAACTTTTCATTAACCAGCACCCCCAAATCTTTCTCTTCCCAGCCTATATTTGCAGTTGAGGTTGCCCCAACCCATGTACAGGACATTACACTTAGGTTTCTTGAACTTCATGTTGCTACTGTAAAGAGAAACAGTCCCTTCTAAGGAACATTATTCACAGAACAATTTCCCCATTAGGTAGCAAATGTTATTCTTAGTGTCCAATTCAAACCCTATGTTGATCTTCTATTGTAAAATCCTACTTGTATCAATTTCAGCTTTATGAGTGGAGTTGATGGTCTCAGCCTAATTCCTAGCGAACAACAGTGCATAACACAAGCAAACTTCTCAGCTGATGCTACTGAGTCTCAGATGTGCAGAAAAGCTTGGTGAAGTTAAAACAAGCTGAAAGGACAAAAATGCAGAACTATCCACTCATTCTCCAAAGTAACACCTTCTAAGAAAATGTAGTACGTTTCTCATAAGATTCAATAAGATTTTTGGCTAATCTGTCGATTACTTTTTCAAGTTACATTTCTATTATATGAAAATGAAGAACTCTTACTTGAGCATTCTTCTAAGGTCTATGTGCATGTAGAAGGAAAGAAAAAACACAATGATGAATTTCTCTGAAATCTATAGGGGAAAAAAGTCTGAATTTTTAATCCTTCTGTTCTTTAAATTCTCCTTACCTTTCTTTAAATTCCTACATATCTGTATCTGGAGTAAACTTGCAGAACTAGTCCCTGATTTTGTAACTCAGCACCCAGGACCCATGAGGAAATTTGTTCACTTCAATGGAGGTTTTCAAGGGAACACTACTAGAACAATATGGAATTCATGCCTACATGATTGTAGTGTTGTTAGGTCCTCTAGTCCAAAGTTGTTTTAAAAGATGGATCTTCTTTCTTTGCTTTTTATATCTCCTGGGTGGGGTTTTTTTGTTTGTTTGTTTGTGTGGCTGGTTGGTTTTTGTTTTGTTTTGTTTTAAATACATAGGAAATATTTAAGGATTTTAATTTGTGAATGTTTTATAGCTACAAGGAAATATTATCTTAATATAAAATTTTCCATTGTTCTTTGAATTTTAAAGCTGCTATGTAATGGGATATTATTGCTCATGGGACTAAGTAGCAGGTTTATGTTTTGTTTTGATTCACCTTTTTTAAACCAGAAATAAACATTAATTTAAATTATTAATTATAAAACCAACAGAAAATAAGTCTACTGCAGGCAAAGTTGTATAAATTCTCAAGTACGATGTGGCCTTAGCAGTGGTTTGAAAAATAAGCTATTTACTCAGCAGTTCATAAGGACATTGATGAATCAAAACTAAAGTAGTGTTGTGAAATACATTGTTTTATGACTTAAATATACCTTAAAGTCCTACAATTCTCACTCCTCAACAAATCTCTCTTCTAGGTCAATATGTAGGTTATTAGACCCTTCAGAACTTCAAATTTTATAAGTTACGTAATTTCTGACCTCTTAGGCTTGTGACATCAATCTCTTGGTTATAGGGCTTTTAAACTTGGTAGCATGCTTTTAGCCTTTTGTCTGTTGGTGCCAAACTCAGTCATTATTGTCTGAGCCAGCTGGCCAGAAAAAGCAGGGCTGTCTGGATGTTCTGGCAGGCAGAGTTTCCCAGCTGGTCTGTCTGTAGCTTGTCTCTGCTAGATCTCCAAGTAATTAGCAATTTGGCCCTGGTGAAAGACTTTTAAATTAGAGGAGGTGCCTGAACTAGACAGTAAATCACTGGTCCTTTCCCATTGTTTGGTTTAATAAATATATTATAATACGGTAGATGGCATACACGTGTTCCCTAATTTGTTCATGTTTGGTTTGTATCCTGTCTGATTCTGACGGGAGATTCCTTTCAGAGAGCTGACCAGGGTCCTGACAAAAGTTTCCTGGCAGGAATTACACAGCTGGGTATTTTGATAGCTTATCTTAAACAAACAAACAAACAAACAAACAAACACTGAACTACTTAAACAAAACAAAACCAAAACAAACAAAAAACCCCTGACAATCCCAGAACAAGAACCCCTTTCCCCCATTCATAGATTTTGAGTGAATGTGCAAAGGAAACTTCATATGCGTAGCTATTCAATGTAATCCACACTTTGAGTGAAAAATTTAGGCTTCCTTTGCAATTAGTGGGTAAAGCAAACAAGACTGTAGTTCTGATGCTTTAAGACCGTGACAGTTAATCTCCCTCACATTGTGTGAATATATTTTCGATGGAGGAATAGGTCCCATAATGTGTGAATTGTGATTTCTTAGTCAACTTTTGCAGAACAGTTTAAAATAGTTTATGAATGCTCAGGCACCTATGGATTGTAACGTAAACATTCCTAACTTATGGATAAAAGGCAATGTTTGTAGGGACAGTTGATATGCTTAATATTTCTGGAAAAAAACATGCTTTAAGTATGTTAATCCAATCTGCATGGGAGAATTGTTATCTAAAAATAGAATCTGAAAAAGAAAATTTAGTATGAGTAAGTCAATGGAAACATTGAGGAAAAGGATGTGTTTAAAAGAATTCAGGAGCACAGATTTTTTTCCCCATCCATAGCATAATTTCAGAAATTTGTCTTTAATTTTTAATTTTTATTTTCTATTCCATTTTTTAATTTTATATGATATGAGTGTACTTCTACCATAAACATAGCAGAATACTGATGAAAATATTCACTAAGGGCATCGAAAGAATTGATTTAAAGTGAAGGTGGAGGTTTTGTTGAAAGTTGAGCGTTACATTCTGGATGCATATTCTCTCTGCCAGTATACTTGAGAGTACGGATGCTGACTGAATGTTGTGTGATGCAGTGATGCTGACATAATTCTCTCCTTTTTTTTTTTTTTTATTGTGCAGCACAGATATGTATGACTAAGTATGGATTAGGAGGGGTAAGCAAACAGGTTCCTGATTTGTAGATCCTAAAGCAGTACCTTGAGCTCTTCATTAGTGTCTATTATGAGGCATTTCTGGGCGTGACTGTAACGAGAATTTCAGGCACCATTAAGGACTTATTGGATAAAACTTAAGTTTATCTGCAGTGAAGAGTGCAGTGCGTGTTTGAGCGGAGAACTACATCTTGTGTTAGAAGCCTGCAAGAAAGTCTACATCCTTTTACAGACCTGCCTCGTGTTTCTAAATAGAGATACTCCCACTTAACAATAATGTCAATTCTTAGAAGAGGATTCTCCTCTCCTAGAAAAGGCTTCAGCTGCCTTTAAATCCTTGTAAGTGACACAATGTCAAGTATTACTTCTGCCAATGATTTTAATATTTCTATCAACATTTAGGTTTATCATGATCCATTGCCCATGAAAGGTAGAACAGACTGAGTCAAAGCTAAAACTGTTCTCCCTGTCTTTTGTAATTTGCTATAACCTTTGAACATTTTCCAGACAAATCACCTGAATCCAGATCCCAAGTATATGCCATATTTTGCACCTCAGTGGGATTCTGGAAATCTAGAGTTATGAGACTACGACCTGTCTTAGCTACAACTTCCCTCATTTGTACTGTATCACTCAGAACACAGCAGAGATCATCTACATGAAAGGAGTTTTGTTGTTGTTGTTATTGGTTGTTTGGTTGGGGTTTTTTTTTTTGTTTTGTTTTTTTTGTTTGTTTGGGTTTTTTTTGGTTGTTTTTTTTTGTTGTTTTTTTTTTTCAGTTATGGATAGAACTAGAGAAAAAAACAAGTAACACCTTCAGGGTAACTACATTTTTGAAAAGTGATTGTCCTGGTTTTGTTGAAAACAAGTTTCTCTTTTAGTGAACTTCCCTGTCAGCTAAAGTCTTCTTACTAACTGCAGTTTTTCTGGAAGTTAGATACATGTTTTGGTAGACACAGCAATGAAATTTGAGGTCGTTGATAAGGATGTATGCACATCCCGTGGGAGCAGTGAACTGAAACAGCTGATAAAAAACTGACCAACTAAATATTCCATCCCATTCACATGATACTTCATATAAAAGTCGGAGATCACGAGGATCTTGCCCCTTATGTCTGCCCCTTTTCCTTATGGCTGACATTGGGAGAGGACCTCGCGAGTTGTCCCTGAGAACTGAGGCCTAGTGACAGACTGAATCCAGTTCTGGTTGGCTGCAGAGACCAGTCCAGGACTTCCAGATGCTGGCCCCGTATCTGTCAGAGCAGTTGCCAGGGCTTTCAATATTGGTTTTGCATATTTTGTATTATTTTCTCTATTTCTATTGGTAGCATTAGTAAAACATTTTTAATTTTTCCAACTCTCTTCTCTCTGCCCTTCTTTCCCTCCCAATCTCCTGTCCTTAGTGGGAAGCAGGGAGAGGGAGGGACTGAAGGGGAAAGCGGAGGAGAGGGGGTTAGGTTAGCAATACATCTGCCACAGTTTATTGTCACCCTCGCAGTCAAACCAGGACAGTGATTTGCTTGTTGATGGTTTATTGCAAATTGATAGTTAAGTTCATTTTAGCCAAGTGAAGACTAGGCAGGCAAAGTTACAGACTATCTTTAAAAACAATTTCCTAATCCATGTAGCGTCTATAAGTTTAAACTTGTAAAGCACTTAAAAATATCTGCATAGACTTGCCATTCAAAACATACTATTTTATTGTATTTGAAACTACTAGGAATAAGTAAATCTGTCCTTTGCATCTCTTGCTGGAGTGTGAACCATGAGGGGCGGGAAAGTTCCAGGACTTCTTTTAAGGAATGATGTAGGGACTATTCTGTTAAACTTGAGTTTGCTCTCACAAAGGAGCACATTTGAACGAACTGAGTGTAATCACAGGTAAATAAATCTCGTGGACACACTCAGACACTGTGCATGCGAAATATGAACTTCAGTGATCTTTTGCATTATTTAGATTTTATGGTATTCGTTTTCTTGGTTCCCCAGGTCCCATTCAGCCTGAATTTCAGTGCAGTGTAGCTGACACAATGGGCCACATTTTTCCATTAGATATACAGTGCCAGAAAAACTTTTGACGTCAATGGGAGTTCTGTGCATGCCTGTTAGGGGAGAGGTTGTTCTGCTGTGGTTTCCCTATATTATTGTGTACTTTCCAACAATATAAAGGACAGCCTCTGTCTGTTTTCCAACATGCAGCTTTGCCACCCAGATTTCACAGGCTTTGACTGGGTTGTTACACAGTGTGGAACTTGGAAAAGAGAAGGAAATAATTACATGTACACAATAGAAGTACAGTTTTCTTATAGAAAAACTGCTGTTCACATGTTGGGGCAGGGTGGGAGGATTTACCAATTTAACAGTTAAGCAGACTTTTATACAGTACCATATGACACTACAAATTATGTCCCCACATCACAAGTTTCTCAGAAAATGTAGACTACATTGATACATACTGTTTGAAGTGAAAGGAAGATGACAAATCAATACTTTATATTGACCAATGGAAAAATTATTTTACAGATATTGTGGCCTTTAGATCCATTGAAACTTACTGGTTTGAGTGTAGTCATTGTTTTAAAAAGTCCTGTTTTACAATCTGTCAGAATAAACTGTAAAGCATGTGTACTGTATGCTGAGATTTACATAGGCACATTTGGCTTCCTTTTCGTATTTACTTGAACTGCACAAGTAAAATTGCACTTGATTCTCTCACTCAAAAGATAGCGTATCAGAATACACATATACTGTGATGAAATGCAGTCAAGGTGTTTCTGATGTAGAAAGACATTGTAACTTACACTGTTTTATCTCTTCTGGTTTGGCCCCACTGAACAGGGTTTGGAAGGTGTTCACGTTTACAGTTTTGTTTAATTGAAGTGTTTTAATTAGCCTACTGGTTACACATTCACTCATCATGTAATTGTCTTCCAAGATACTTCATATGCACATTTCTTATCAACTAAATTGCATGGTTTTGTGGATTTAATCCTTCTTTTTTCAGTAGATATGAGAAAATTTTTATTTTTGTTATTTACCTTTTCTTTTTATGGCCTGATCACAGACCAACATGTTAGACTGACTGAGGCATTTAAAAGACAGTGTGATCTCAGAAGAGAAATCCATTTTCTTCTTAAAAAGTTTAGTTAGAAGCCTACATCGTATTTTGATCAGTGTTTTGGGGTATAACAGAAAAAAAAAAAAAAAGATATTATTAAAACTATTCATAACAGTATCTGTACTTGAGATAAGAAAAAATAGTGAGTAATTATCACGTTTTCAAATGTGGTTGCACAAGTTAGAAAGCTGAAGAGGTATTTGTTTTCTTTGAGTATAACGGGTTTAAGCTGAAAAGGCTACTATTTTTTCTCTTTCCCATGTTGTCACCTGTTACACTTAGATCTTATCATTTTCATTTAGACCTGTAAATATCTTTCAAATCACATATCTCCCTGCTTCTTTCATCAGTGACTAGAAGATGACTAGAAGTAAAAGTCAAAGTATTCATACTGTCACGAGTCTTTTTTTAGCTGATTTCAGTTAATTTAGGTTTCTATATAAATTAAATATTTATGCATTATCTTGAGTACAAAGGAACTTACTTGCTCATGTGATTCTGAAAAACTTGCAGTAGCACAATGAAGGCAGTCTTAAAAATTAAATTCTTCAATTAAAATAACTGAAAAGTAAAGTTCCTGTTGACTTTTACCACAGTATTTTTTGTGTTTAAGTACTTAAATACTTTTTACAGTTTAAAATTCTTCAAATATTAATCTGGCTTAATTTATATTTATAAAAGAATCATTTCCTTTACTTTTTACTTGTTTGTTTGTTTGTTTGGCTTTTTTGTAGAGCTTTTGGATTGTGTTTTGTTGTTCTAGAAGTATGACCCAGACAAATGCAGGAGTGTGGATGTCTGATCCACAGGTATTTATTACTACATACTGTATCACACTTTACCTTCATTGCATGGAGAGTTTGTTTTCCTTAGAACTCAGACTAAAATAATGGCTTATTAGCTTGAAGTGTAGATAAATTATGTGAACAGTATGATCAATGAAAACAGGGAATGTTTATCTGTTATATCTTGTAAAGTAAAAAGCAGAAAAAAATGAACAAAATTAGCAGGTCTCAGTTTTTAAAAGCAAGTAGTATTTCTATGAAACATATAACTAAATCACGGAACCAAACAGCACAAAATTTTTTGGAGGTCAAAAGTTCAAATGAGTTTAAATAGTGAACAGACAAGCCATGGAAAAAAAGTCCCACTTGAAGGTTGTTAATCCAAACATCTCAATACAACCATTAGCTCGGAAAGTTTTATAGTTCAGTTTGTCAGAAAATAAACCAGTGGGAGTGAACATGGCATCTTTTCTTGTTCATGGCATCTTTTCTTCAACATACATTCTTGGCTACTGCTAGAGCCAGCATTTTCAACTTAGATTGCTTTTTGATCTCAGCTTGTACAGATATTCTGTTGCTAGACATGTCTGAGCTACAGAGGGCTGCCAGTCAGCATGGACTGTTGGTTAGGATAGTAACCACCACGTGTGCTTCACTTTTAAACCCATTGAAAACATAATTCAGAAAACAATTGCGCCTTTAAAGGTGAATACAAACAACACAACAATGAAAAGTCTCTGTGTTACCAGAATCAAATCAGCAAGAACATACCTAGTTCCTCCACTAAATAAATACAAAATAATTGATGGGCTTCTGTGAGCTTTGAGCCAGGCAGTGAAGAAAATGACTCCAGAGACAACATCAGGTTCTTATCTTACTGAAACTCTCTCCTGATTAACATTCACATCCTTCCCTGTTCGTGCCCTTGTTTGCTCTGTGTAAACAACTTGAAATATCTGTTTGCTCCTTGTGTTCAAACAAGCAAAAACCTTTGATACTATGAAGAAAATTAGTAACAGGTGAAAGATCTTGTTTAACAATGTTGGGACAAAACAACCGTTTGCTTGAAGGTTTTTCTCCTCTAATCTTCTTTAATTCCTAACAGATAATAACTCTTGTCTGTCACTAGAACTCACATATATAATTTTCTCTGCAGCCTCTGTGTAGTAAGAATAAACATGAAAAAAAACTTTTAGTAACTTTTCATCATATGCAGTAAAGAAACGTGAGAGAACAGACGAAATCACTGAGGTTTATGTAGGTGCATTTGGCTTCCTTTTCATATTTACTTGAACAGCACAAGCACAATCACATTTGATCCTCTCACTCAAAGGATAACATATCAGAATACATATATGCTGTGATGAAATGCAGTTAAGGTGTTTCTAGCACAGAAAGACATTGTAACTTACACTGTTATATGTAGATTTCAATTTTGGATTATCCAGTTTGTTTCTTTCTACGTGCTTTGTCATCATTGTCTGTGCTTTTTTGAGGCTTTTTTCATATAGTAAGAAGATGGAATTTTCTTTTTAGTTATACTAAATAAGTTCCTATCTATTCCAAAAGTCCTGCAAAAGGCAGATAACCTCTTCATATTTAAATTTCCCTTAAAATTCACTTTTGCCTGTTTTGTATTTCACTGTAGAAAATATTCACCCAAATTTCCATCAGATGAATGTATTTATATTCATATCGTTATTAACTGTTTAAAAAGTCTAATAAAACACATTAGCTCATTTATAGCAAATTCAAGTTAGAAATCTCAGTCACTATGACACCATTGCGTCTGCTTTCGGAAGCAGAGATTTCTGCTGAAGATTTTTAGGAAGAGTTTAGTGGTTGTTCCTAACTGCTGAGCTCTATGAAAAAAGTCCTATCACATAGCCATATATACTAAAAGGACTTTTAAAGACTAGTATTTCAACCTAACTCATTGCCCTAAGAAATAACATAGAACTCAATACAAAATCAGGTTTAAGATCACCTTTCTCATATGATTTCTTAGAGTTTGATTTGTAAAGATCAAAGAATTGGGGGGAGGGCAGGGTGTCAAAAAAATAGAAGCAGTTTTGTCAGTGTCTTTTGAATAACTCCAAAGGAGCTATAAAATTGCAAAACGACTGCTTTCTAGATACTCTTCTGGAGAGTTTGTATACCATTTATTGAAGACACTGGCACCTAACCTGCATTAATTAGTACCTCAGTCTGACTTTATTCAACATTTTGCAGCAGTGCTTTTAGTATATACAGTAACTTCAGCTATTTGCAATCAGCTACAATTCAGTAAGCTGTGGGTGATATTGTGGCTCCTATACGCTCAGCATACAGTATCATGAAAAGACGAGAATACTGGGTTCAGGTCTGAAATTCTGTAGTGTAAATGTTTGCATACACACACTTTGTTCTCACCAGTGTACTAGAACAAAACAAACAAACAAACAAACAAGCAAACAAACAAAAAAAGGAAAAGAGATTCAAATGCAGCAAGCTGTAATTTAGCTTCTAATCAAAATAAAAGCTTCCAAATTATTTTTTTCTTTTGAATTGCATGAAAAACGTTAAAAACATTACCAGCTTTTAGCAAATATATGTTCGGCCAAGACTGAGTAAAAAGAGACTTCTGTTTAGAGCATCAGTCTGATGAAAAGAATCAGAAATGCTGATCTAATGTTTCTCCATCAGTAAAGAGTGATAGTTTCTACATGGAAAATAAGAGCTATTCTAGATATGATAGCGAGTGAGAGAAGCATATATCATGGCTCTCTTTTAGCGTGTGGAATCTTCAACATTTTCTGTAAAGTATTCAATAAGGTTTAACTTAAATATAGATGTACCTATGTGGTTTTCCAAAAATATTCCCCAGATTAAAAACATAGCAGAAATTCAGGTGAGATGTTGAGAAGCCCATAGTCCAGGTGTTATGGAGAGGAATCAGATTCTCTGCTTGCTTATTTAACTTAGAAATATAATTTAACAGCCTGACAAGCAGATACTGAGACCTAATTATGAAGATTCTCAGCAAGGGAGCTTCATTTTTTTTCTTCTTCTTTTCACATATCTCTACCACGAACTCAGTGCATGCCACATCAGAAACATGACTAGGCCTGAGTTTTAGCTTTGGTTGTGTTTTCTTGGTTGGCTGTTTGGTTGTTTTTTTGTTTCGTTGTTGTTGTTTTATTCCTCCCACCCCACCTCCACCCCTTTGGTGGCAGATCATTTGAAGTAAATGTTTTATTTCCTGCTTTGCATTAGCACAGTAGCAGTTGAAGTCTTTCAAAAATGGGGAAAAAAAGAATTTCTGTGTTAACTGGGACATTAAATTAGAAATTAAACAATCAGTTGTATACCACTTAGAGTAGAAAACATTTTTTGATGTGCTCTTGATACAAAAAGCAAGTAAAAAGTCCATTAGAGCTCTTTATCCTTTCACTTGCCCTCTTTTCTTCTGTCCCTTCCTGCTGTCTCTCTTCTCCTCATCTCTCTTTCTCCCTCCAGCTCCCCTTTTTGTTCCTGCAACATTCTGTTTTTCTTACAAGCTAAAAAGTTTGATGTGGCCCTGTGTTTCTTTCCCTTCCAGGCTTGCAGCTGTTTTGGCAACAGAAGAAAAAATCCCCATAACAAATCAAATAAAAGCCCATTCTGTGAAGAGGAATTGAAAACAGCAGGCCTCAAAGAGGACTGCACATGAGATGCCTGGTTCTGGCTTTCAACACGACTCAAATCAGAAACACATTACCATAATCTGAAACAGCCCACTGCTAACACAAGACAGATGGTGGGTAATAACCCATGCATCATTAATAAATAAATTCCAGCATTAAAGGCTTTACTAAGTATGACAACATTATCTGGACAAAATTAGTGCCCCTTTTCCACCCCCAACATTATTTCACTCTCTTGTGGGTCTCCTTCACTCCCTTTCTCTCTCCTTTAAAGTGATTGTACTTTTGAAGAAAATTAAACATGGTGCAAGTTTTAATCAGATGAAACTCATCTTAGTGTGCAAGTCTGAACCTCCAGAAGGGAAAAATAAAATAGCTGCCAAAGTGTAACAACTCCCATGTACTTCTATTGGATCAGCAAATAACAATTTATTGCATTGCACTCCACTAGCTGTCTTTGCCCTCTCTTGTACTCTACTACTCTTATATTTCACTATGAATTTCAAGCAAGAATTTGACATTGTGTTTTCCACCAAATTGAAAGATATATGTATAATTTCGCAGCTTTCCTTCTACAAATTATGCCATCTGTCTTCTCCCTTTCTTCCTCACCCGTTTCGATGATAATATTTGGTAAAATATATAACTTTTAACTTCAACAAATGTTGGAGAGTATCTAAAATAAAATAAGATGGACCTACCACAACATGTTTGTGCCTGACCAACACGAGTATATCACTTGCAAGAGGAATAGAGAACAGATGGGATGAAATTTTTACAGTGTGTTACACAGTACAGAGCTTGAATCCCAGGTGGAATTTGAAGTCTGTTTTTCCAGAGTTCATAGTGTTACACTCAGCATTATTATGCAAGTCTATCATAGAGACAAAAATGGGTCTCAGTGTTTGATTGCGTGTGCGTGGTGGGTTGTTCTTGAAGGGCCACTGGGTGCCCACCAAGCCACTCTATAACTCCTCCTCTTCAGAAGGACAAGAGGAGAAAATACAATTAAAAGATTGTGGAGAGAGATAAGGTCAGGGAAGGATCACTTATCAATTTCCATCATGGGGAAAACAGATTTGACTTGAGGAAATTAATTTAATTTGTTGCCAATTAATTCTAACATAGGAAGAGGATGATAAATAAGAACAAACTAAAACCACTTTACCCCCACACCTCCCTTCTTCTCTGGCTCAAATTCGCTCTTAACTCTTCTACCCACTACCGCCTGCCTGAGTTGCACAGGGGGGTTGGGGAATGGGAGTTGCAGTCAGTTCATAGCCCTTTGTCTCTGCCTCTCCTTCCTCCCTACACTCTCCCTCTGTTCCAGCATGGAGTGTCTCCCACAGGATACTGTCCTTCAGGAACTTCTCCAGTGTGTGTCTTTCCTACAGGCTGCAGTCTTCAAAAACTGCTACAGCATGTATCCTTTACATGGGCTGCAGTCCTTCAGGAACAGACTGCTCCAGTGTGAGTCCCCAACAGTGTCACAGGTCCTGTCAGAAAACCTGCATATACATATGCATGGGCTGCTCTCCATGGGCCCTTTTCCTCCAGGAAAACCAGGATAGGCTGCAGCCCTTATGAGGAGACTGCTCGTGCATGGATTCTCCATGGGCTGCACGTTCCTTCAAGGCATGTCTACCTGCTCCACCATGGACTCCAGAGGCTGCAGGGGAATCTCTGCTCCAGCACCTGTAACATGTCTTCTTCCAATTTCTCCACTGTCCTGGGTGTCTGCAGGGCTGTTTCTCTCACATTTTCTCACTCCTTTCTCCCAGCTGCTGTTGCCCGGCTTTTTTATACCCTTTCCTAAGTAAGTTATCACATAGGTGCTAGACACATCACTGATGGGCTCAGCTTTGGTCAGCAGCAGGTCTGTCTTGGAGCCACCTGAAACAATGTTTTTTCGAAAAGAATTTCTTTGCTCTGTTTTTCACATATGTTGCAGCTATGTGACTGTGAGTATTTTTGGCCATAACAATGTCCTTGCAACTTACTACCTTAATTCCTATGAAGAGCACTGTGTAGGCAGCTCTGGAACAACTACAGAAATCTTATTTCTGCAAAACACAATGTAATGCTAACTTATTTTCATCAAATCAAATGAACATTATAGTGCTGGAATACATTTGACCAGAGGATCTCATCCATAACACACCTTTCTAAGGTCAGTAATGGAATCAAATTTACTCCCAGGCATGTTCCCAAGTTCATTTTTTGACTAAAAGGTGCTTTAACGATTAGGCATAAGTATCTGAGAAATCTATCTTACACAGTAGTAACGAATACAGTCCAGAAATCAGTAACAGTGCTGTCACAAAAAAAAACAAATTCTAAGGAGTTTGACCGAGAGATCTCAGTAGAGTGTGTACCATACAGTTTATTTACTTCTTGGCTCATCGTTAACTGAGATTGTTCACTTTTGGGGCTGCTGACTTAAAGCAACCTATGAAACAACCTCTTTTTCTCCATCTTCAAGTAACTTAAAGCAATAGCAGGAGGAATTTAAGATACTAGTGGTCTAATATGCTGAAAAGTTAGACGTCCAGTGCAGTGTATCCTAAAAAGTTTCTGTACTACAATGTATCTTATTAAAAAAAAATAAAAGAGGAAAACAAAATACAAGACAAAAAAGAAAAAAAGGAAGGAAAAAAAAGAAGGGAGAAA
>VWYH01004202.1:0-11145 GCA_013399365.1 Pampusana beccarii | reverse complement strand
AAATAATATATTGAATTTTAAATTAAAAAAAAAAAAAAAAAAAAAAGTTATATAAATTTTGTTCTGATAGCATCTATTGTCAGAAAAAGCTGTATATTAAAAATAAATAAATAAAAAAGGAAATAAGGCATTTAAAAATTCAGGCTAATTGATATTTTGACTCATTTTTTGTTATATGTTGCTCTATGTGTTACAGTAGTGAAAAGGCCCAGTCAGGATATAAAGCAGTGTTGCAGGCTATGCTTTGCAAATCCAAATAGGGAGTTGTTACTTGGAGTTTTGACACTGGTCCTTTAACTTTAGAAGTAGGGCATCTCAGAAGATGCAGCCCCTACCCTTGGAAAGCTTCCACTTCTATGGTCTGCTGTCATTTACTTGTATTTTATGATTCTCACTCCCGCCCCTAGTTATAAATTATGGAGACAGGACTTTGCAAATAATGTAATATTCTTTATTTATTTAGTAGCTGGGTAGTGACAACCAGGATTGTCAACCTATATTGCTTTCACAAATGTGGATGTAAACATCAGAAATGCAAAGGCTCCATTCGTTAATGCTTGACCTACATTATTTTTCATGTAAAATAGTTTTAGGTCTGTCCAGAGCAATAATCTGCATAAAATAACCTACCGAGGGAATAATATGATGCAGAGAAAAACTGATGATGAAGTAAATAAAGATTTGCTTAAAAGTGGTAATTTTTCTGGAATACATTTTTTCTTTCTTAGATATTCTTGTGCTTAATGCTGATTTCTCAGCAGTGACTCAGTTGTTCAACTTATATTAAACTCGTGTCAAGAGCCTTTGATGGATTATATTGTCTGAGTGCACTGGACCAGCTCAGGGGTCTTCACACCAGCCCACATCCCTTCAAGTTTCACTTGCTCATCCTAAGTGATGCAGAAGGCTCATGGGGCCTCCTACACTGGGGAGGGATTAAATGGGAGTGTAATAAATCTATCTGCGGGTAATTAAATAATGAGCATTTTCTGCTATTATGCAATAATATCTGTCACTGTCCATAATCGGCAGGGCAATAAATCTGTTCTTATGCATTATAAACAGCTTTCTGAGACCTCAGCCGTGGCTCAAAAGATTCAATTTTACATAGTATGAGAAAGTCTCTCTTTTTCTAAAACAGATGCTCTCCAGCAAACTTGAACTAGCATCAATACTACGTGTGTGGACATTTGGAAACTTCTCTAGGATGTTAGGCACCACTTCACACATATGAAGGTCAGTGCTTCAAATTAAGTACCTCTTCCTAGTACGAAATACCTAATTTTCCATATTAAATGTCTGTTGGTGGTACTCAGCCTAAAAAGGCTAAACTATTTGTTTTTCCAAATTTTATATAAATGCTATCAACCAGCATAGTTGTGCAAAAGTAGGTTACATTTTTCTATTCATAAGAAATGCTATATTTTTAAATAACAAAATTTAAGTATTTTATTAATATATCTGATTGTATAATATTTATAATAATACATTTTTTCTTGTCAAATTGAACACCCATATATAGAGGACTCATGAAGTACAAACTGAGTTGAATTAAAGCTGACATGGAAATTTTCCAAGTATGGAAGAAAAGTAGCTGTAAAGGTAGTAATGCAAATTTTTACAAAAAATACACTGAATTAATAGTATATGTATTTTTGCTGTTGAGTAAGCTGTATACTATGTGCTTAGTGCTGGCCCAGTTTTCAATTCTTTAATGTTTTCAGATGACTGTCAGTTATTTACTGCTTGTAGAAGCAAATTGATATTTTAATTTTGAAATCTGTAAATAAAGATAAGAAAGAAAGATAAGGGAAAATACGACTCTAACTATCAGCTGGGATGTTGAACAAATAAATGTTTATGCTGAAAAGAACAAAGTATCTTTTGCCTTTTAGATTCAGAATTCTTAAAAAGGTTAATTATAATCAGATGCATAGCACAATTAATTTCGTGAGCATAGGAACACTGATAAGAGTAACGAAGGCTTGGGTTAAATAATGTTTAGATGAGTTACAGAAATTGCAATTTCCAAGGTCTTAGGAAATTTGCCTTTGACAGGTAAAGGACTAGCTGAAGCAATCTATGAACCATTAGCAAAGATCTTCAGGAAGCTGTGGATGACAAGTGGGGTCCCATAGGAGCAGGGAAGGTCAGATATAATGCCTGTCATTAAAAAAAGGAGAGAGCACCTAGGGAGCTATAGACTGTCGAGCCTAAATATAATACGGTAAACCTACTGGAACAAATTATTGAACAATCAGTTTGTAAGTTCTTGGAGGATAATCAGCTGCCAAGGTATGGTCAGCATTAATTTGTCAAGAACAAATGGTGTCAAACCAATTTAATTTTCTTTTCCTACAGGGTACTGGCTTTGTGGTTAAGGAACACTCAGCAGAAATACTGTTGCTTGACTCTATTAAATTTTTGAATGGACGTCTTTTATAACCAAACTAAGCAATTATGGCTTAGATGTTACTACTACTGTAATAGATGGATCACAACTGGTTAAAACCTCAAAGGATGATTGCATGGTTTCAAACACAATTTGGCAGGTTTTGTTTGTTTTTTGTTTCTTTGTTTGTGTTTGGTTTTTTCTATTTAGTACAAGTAGTTATATTAATTTTCATGCTAAACTTCCAATTTTCAGTCTAGTACACCATTGATGAAGATATAATGAACCAGTGGAAGTTTACAGATTACATTCAGGACTGAGAAATGACAGGCCTTTTGGGTATAGAACTATAATCCTAATCAACTGATCTTGATAAATTGATGAATAAGGCAAAATCAGGAATATTACATTCAGAAGAGATCAGAATAATGTGCTAGATTTGGGGCAAAAAATATTTTCAAATTGAAAAATAGCTGCTTAGAAAGCAGTACTGAAGAAAAGGACATAGGTATTTTTTGCACTGTGGTACAGACTGAATGTCGATTGACAATGACATTACAAGACAGGTTACTATCTGTCAGGTTATTATCTTAACGGAAGCTTTAAGACAAAAGAGGTAATTGTTCTCTTCATCTTGGCAGTCATGTCTCACCTGGTGTAGTATACACAATACAGGTCAAAAATCAGTAGAGAGTGGATAAGATTAAGACAGTCAAGAGAAGACTGTGAAATATAAAAGCACAGTATACCAAAAATATGAGAGAATTTGGAGGTATTATTCTGTGGAAAAGAATCATGCAAGCAGTGTCACAATCTTCAATTATATGCAATTTTTGTAGAAAGAAATTATCCCCCAAAAATCCAAAGCACTTCCTCTGAAGTACAGGGAAGGAATATTCTATCTGCAGCTCAGAAAACCAAAATAGTAATCTGTAATTTCAATTTACTTAAATAAGTAAGTATATAGGATATTGTTTCCTCTTTGAAACCCACTCCTTATCATCCACAGATGGTGTAATCTGGTCAGACACAAAAGCAGACACTAGGGAAATCTGTTGAAAATGAAAAGGGAGACTGAGATTAATTATTGCCCTATTCATAATTTCTTACAGCAAGGTTCCTTGAACCTCTGTATGTTATTTATTATTTTAATGTCTACATTGGAGATAGCTATACTACAAAACATTCAACTGTAGAGAAAAAAATCGATGTGGTAAGAAGGCATATGAAATTTGTTGACAAGAAAATAATTTTTAAAAATTAAGTATTTCAAAATTAAGACTGCTGTCATATCCCTAGTGCAATCCTCTGCAGGCCTGTGTTGTTATTCATGCATGTATACAGTATATGGTACTGGAAAACAACTACTAAAAGGGATAGAAATTACTAATTTTTTGTGTTCACAAGAGGACAAATAATATGTATACAACATCTACATCTGTGTATCTTAAAGTTCTATTCAGATAGGGTTTTTTCTTCTATATGATTATTGGAGGGGACAAGTGTATGGTCAAGCGTACTGCCTTACATCTGAAAGAAATGAATTAGCTTGTTTCTAAGTTATTTTTTCAAAGACATTAAAAATAGCCTTAGTAACTTTGTGTTTGTCACTCTAAGCCAGATATTCTGAGGGTTAGTGCATATATGGTATTTGACTTTTAACTAAGTATGACATCTTATAGAGATTATCTAAGAGAATCTCTGTGCCTCCAACAAAACATTCCTGTCATTACTTTACATTAAAACCTGACAAATTTCTTCTCTACAGTAATTACATGGATTACTCATGCCAGTCCATGATGCTCCCACTTCTTGATCCAATGTATACAAGTGTTTGGGTCTCTCTGTGGCTTCTTAATCTTAAATAGTGCCTACAGTAGCTCGATTAACATTTTAGGTTTTGTTTGATTTTCATACATTTGTTTTATTTCCCTGAGCAGTGTATTGCACAGTAACTGCACTGGAAATCCTAATATTGAGTATTTTAAACACACATCTAAATTCATGTAACAGTGACTTTGTTTATCTCGATGTGCATCTGTTATATTGGAGAGCTGCAGTGCACTTAGAGTTGTAGAGTATGTTAATACAGCATTCATATTTAACAAAAAAATCAAGCCAAAATAACTTAACAAACAATGTTGCTGAAGCTATAAAGCAATTATTCCAGTCTCAAAAATACTACCACATTTTCTGCTATAAGAACATAAAGCTAATTATTTTCAGACTCGTGCATTATTATATTTATATGAGACTGTAAATAAGAATTCAGTATATTCTTTTTTTTCCTCTCACCATTCCCCAATTTTAGAAGCGGAAAACAAAAATAAAGTATTTTGATGAGGCTTATTTCTATATGGAAAAAAATATAAGACAACTATCTGAGACCACAGTCAACTACATAACTTCCTACCTTTTCTGAACCCTGAAAGCAAAGACTTGCAGAATCTTCGCTAAAGCTTTCAGAGACTTAGAACTTTTAGATTTGCTTTTGTGATATAAGCCTAACTTTTGTGTAAAAAGTGCAAATAATAGCAAAAGGAAATATTTGAAAGACCAGATGGGCATTAAAGGCTTTCCCTCTTTCCCTCTTTCCTTCCTCTTTTGGCCTCTTTGTCAGCTGGACAGGAATGTTTTGTAATGTTTTCCTCTCACTGAATATAAAATAAATCCTAAGCTGCAAACCTTAACACTGTGAAGTAATAATACAATGTCTTCATTATTTGTCATTGGGATAACACATCGTTATCAAGAGACAGAATTTTGCCTTTTACCAGTATGTGAATAAAACTTGATTCTTCATACTCTTTCTTTAGGGTCCTAAATACAAAATGATAAAGCTAATGAAAAGAAAGGAGTTTGGACAAATTTTGAACAAAGATATTAAGTAATTTGTGATTTAATTTGAGCATGAAATGGGAATAAATAGTATAGTTTCTGTAAGTCACTGAAGCTAGAGTTTGAATGCCTTCTTGAACGCTTAAGTGAAATTCAGGTAGATGAATGGATTTTATAGTTTAGATATCTATGGGGAAAGTTAAAACATAAAAAAAAAGGTAGTATAACTATTCACTGTATCTGATGTGCAGTCAGACAGACAATTTTTCTGAATACGAAACTGCTCATTTGCAGAACCAAATTTGACATGGTGGCTTAAGGGAAACCTGCTTGGGGTTCTGCTTCGCTGAGCTTCATAGCCCCTGCTCATTTTACTAGAATAAACTACAAAAGATAGCAAAAAAATATATATGTAGGGATATTTTTGTCTCTTTCTTTAAAAGTCCTTTGACAAGGATTGATTTGTTGTTTTATTTCAGTGGCATCCAGAAGACCATGACTGTACTGATGAGCAGACCAGTGAGGCTTTTGATCATGAGTTAGGAATGCCCAGACATTAGATTCTCAGCTCCAATCTGAAGACAGGAGAGATCTTTGCTGAGTGCGTTGCAGCTCCATCCATGCATGTTTGACCCAATTTCTTTCTAGTTGAAAAGTTGTCAAGGAGGGTCATGTGTTCTCAGGCTGTGTATAAGCATGCAAAAACATACTTCTGAGCCTCAAGACGATATAAGCCTCTGGGAGTCTGTCCACTCTGCCAAATACCTTTGCTGTTGAAAAAAGATGTATCTGGAGTTCACTGAGGCTCTTTTGTATTCAGCAAGGTACAAATGTTGAGCACTGGAAAAGCTCTGCCACTGAGTGTTGATAGTCTAGATGGATAATGAAGTGCAGAGGAAAAGAATGAGCGAGAAAACAATGGTAGGTAAGCAACATCCATTATTTTCCCCTCAGACTCAAATCTGGTCATTTTATTGAAGAAGGCAGTCAGGTTGGTCAGATCTATTTTACCCTTAGTAAATCTGTGCTGGTGACATCTGACCTTGTTTGTATCTTAATCTCATTCTTGGAATCATTTTTGAACCTTCCTGAGTCTGGAAATGGACTGGGGCCCCACAGCCTCCTGATGGGCTTGTGTCTGTCCATCACTGCACTCCAGTTGTGTGAGCAGTCCCATTCCCTCTAGAGAGATCCCAGTGATGTCCCAGCTGTGTGACTGAAGTGCACAGAATCACGGAATGGTTGTGGTTGGAAGAGACCTCTGGAGATCACCTAGTCCAACCACCCTGCTAAAGCAAGTACACCTAGAGTAGATTGCACAGAAATTTGTCCAGGTGGGTTTGAATGTCTTCAGAGAAGTAGACCCCACAACCTCTCCAGGCAGCCTGTTCAGTGATTTGTCACCCTCAAAGTAAAGAAATTTCTCCTCATATTCAGATGGAACGTCCTATGCTTCAGTCTGTGCCCGTTGCCCCTCATCCTATTTCTGGGCACCACTGAAAGGAGTCTGGTCCCGTCTTCTTGATATCCACTTTTGAGATATTTATAAACATTGATGAGTTCCTGTCTCAGCCTTCTCTTTTCCAGGCTGAACAGACACAGATCTCTCAGTTTCTCCTATTAAGAAAGGTGCTCTAGGTCCCTAATCATCTTCGTAGCCCGCTGCTGGATTCCCTCCAGTAATTCCTTATTTTTGTTGAACTCAGGAGCTCAGAACTAGATGCAGTACTCCAGATGCGGCCTCACCATGGCAGAGCAAAGGGGGAGTATAACCTTCCTTGGCCTCCTGGTTACACTCCCCTTAATGCACCTCAGGATACTCTTGGCCTTCTTGGCCACGAGGGCACATTGTTGACTTATGGTCAACCTGTTTCCACCAGAACTCCCAAGTCCTTTTCTGCAGTGCTGCTTCCCAGCAGATCTTCGCCTAACCTGTACTGGTGCCTGGGGTTATTGCTCCCCAGGTGCATGACCCTACACTTGCCCTTGTTGAACTTCATCAGGTTCTTCTCTGCCCAGTCCTCCAGCCTGTCCAGGTCTTGCTGAATGGCAGCACAGCCTTCTGGTGTGTTAGCGCTTCCTCTCAGTTTGGTATCACCAGCAAACTTGCTGAGAGTGCACTCAATCTTTTCATCCAGGTCATTGATTGTTGTTCCTTTGCAAGAAAGAAAGTTGGTTTTGATATTTCTTGAAATAAATGAGTTAAACCAATAAACATTAATTATCAGCCTTTTAATATATTAATACAAGATGACAAAAGTCTCAAAATTGTAAAATATATGAATGTTGTAGGTACAAAAAATACAAAATGTGCATAGATTTCATAGAATTGTAGAATACCAGGTGGTAAGAGACTACAAGGATCATCTGGTTCAACTTTTCTTTGCAAAAACGCAGTCTAGACCAGATGATACAGCACCCTGTCCAGCTGAATCTTTAAAGTGTCCAGTGTTGGTAAATCCACTACTTCCCAGGGGAGATTATTCCAATGGCTGATTGTTGTCTTTGTAAAAAATGTCCCTTTTGTGTCCAATCAGAATCTCCTCAGGAGTAGTTTGTACCTACTACCACTTGTCTTTTCCATGTGACTTATAAAAAGGGAGTCTCTGTCTTCTTTGTAGCCACCCTTTAAATACTGAAACATATTGACAAAGTGTCCCCTAAGCCTTCCTTTTCTCAAGGCTGAACAAGCCCACTTCTCTCAGCTTTTCCTCACATGGCAGCTTCCCGGGCCTTTGACCTTCGTGGCCTTTCTCTGGATCCTCTCCAGTCTGTCCACGTTTTTTTTGTATAGTGGGGACCAGAACTAAACATAGTCTTCCAGGATTGATCTATCAAGCATTGACTAGAGTGGGATAACGACTTCTTTGTCTCTGCTGGTGATGCCCTTAGTGATGCAGCCCAGCATCCTGTTGGCCGCCTTTGCCACAGAAGCACACTGTTCTCTCACACTGAACTTGTCCACTAAAATTCTCAGGTCCCTTTCCAGAGCTGGTCCCTAGCCAGCTGGATCCCAGCCTGTGCTGCATTCCTGGATTATGCATGCCCAGGTGTAAGACCTGCCACTTGCCCTTGCTGAACTTCCTAACATTCTTGTTAGCCCACCCTTCAGGCCTATCCAGGTCATCTTGCAGGATGACCCTTCCAAAGTGTTCATGTCCCCACTCAGTTTGATGTCATTGCCATTGTCTCTTGATTTTTGATTAGTCATACTTTGGTTAAGAGACATCGAAAGCTGTAGCTGCTGCAAATTGTGCAAGGAGTAGCATGAAACTATCAGGTTTGAAGCTTCTAATTTGGATGAATATCGTTGTTGGCTTTTGCAATCATTGAACTTGTGTTCAAAGCTTGTGTAAACATCTCTTGGTTTGGTAGTGACTCACAGTACTTCTTAAGAGTGCAAACGGTTTCACAAGGTAGAAGGTTGTATGACTGTTTACCTAAGGCATGTTTGATTATCTCTGATGGGAACTCCCAAATATACTAAGCAGTTTGTGTTAGTCATAGGGTCTTAATTGAAGTCTCAGAAAGTGTTGCCTTTTTATTGTTCATTTAGCAATTGTTCCCTGAACATGGTTTATTACTTTTCAGTTTTTGGAAGAGTGAAGTTTAGAAGCTAATACTGTGTGCGGTAGGGAAGAAACTGAAATTAAACTAATGATTCCACAAATACAATTTTGCTTCAGAATAAAAGTGTGTTATTCAACGTGATTTTTTTTCTGCTCTGTTGATGGATTACTTGACAACGGCAGAAGAGTCCAAGGATAAGTTTGCAACACTGTTAGTTATAAAAGATACTTGTTCTTTTAAAGCTATAAATATTAGCATAGTAAAGTTTTGTTAGTTTTTCATGTTGTTTGTTGTTGTTTTGTTTTGGTTGGTTTTTTTTGTTTTGTTTTGTTTTGCTGTTGTTTGGTTTTGTGGTTGGTGGTGTGTGTTGTTTTTTTTAATGGCTTCATCCATGTAAAAATCTTTTTATATCTGACAAACAAAGAACATAGCTTAATAGTACGAATTTAATGAATTAATGCCTCCTATAGTGGAAGCCAAAATATGAAAGACCAATGTTTCAGCTATAAAATATTCGGTCAATTCAAATTACTATAAGTATTCAGAATGCACAAAAAATTTAGGAAGTAAGGAAATACAGTGCTAGCTGTACAAAGACCAACAGATACAAGATTTTTAGAAACAGATAATCAGATTACCCAAACGTAACGATAGATGTGTTATTCCTCAAAGGCAGGTAACTGGAACAATTGAAAATGAATGCCACGTAAATAAAGACAGGTCTGTCCCAGCTCTGTATAGAAATCACTGATCTCATCCTTATTGTATTAACTTGTGACCTTAACAGGAGCCAGAGGTGCAAGTGGAAAAAAAAAAAAAATTAACAACAACATTTCTGTGAGCAATAGGTCTTTTCATAGATTTCTAGACAAGGGGGACTATTAGCTTGACTCAGATAGACCCTTTACTAGGAGTAAAACAGCTGGGTTGAAGGCTAATTATGTTTTGCATCTGCCACCTAATAAAATTTTGTATCCCTCAGGGTTTTCACAAGACCAAGATTCATCACTTCTCATCATCTTCAATTCTGAATCCCTAGAAGCCCATGCAAGAGCTGGCAGTGTGACCTAGGTTCATCTGATAAATCCCTTGAGGAATGACGACAGCATTTTGTTTTGGTCAATCAATTTAAAAATGGCTTATATGTTAAAGAGCACAGAGGGAGGGTTTAGGCTTAACTGGTTTTATTATGAAAGCCACCTTGAGCATTCTGAGAAATACTCTGTTATAATCAGGGAAAAAAAATCAGGTCAAGGGGAAATTGAATAATATAACAGAATATTCAGTGAAGTCTTATGGGATAGAAGCTCAATAATGATAATTTCTAGTTATTTTGCACAATCTTTCAGTATTTTTTACCTGAAAAAAAAATCATTTAGCTGTAACTAATACTATGGTACTTTCTGGAACAGACTTTGAAATGCTGCATGACCATATTGTATTATTTTTAAGAATAAATTTCGGTCAATAAGGCATAATGGTGATATCCTGGGTCTCTCGTGCTTCATTGTGCATTTTCGACATGAAGAAAGTGTCCATTGAACCTAAGCAGCAATGAGCTTAGGAAGGAATTAGCATAGTTTTCACCACTTTTCAGACAGAAATAAGAACTCTCAGTAACAGGAAAAGAAGGAATGGCTTGCCTTCACTAAACGGGACATGGTCATTCTGTAAAAATATGGGAAAAAAACCTGTTTCAGAAAACATCAATGTAAACCTTGCTGGAAGGAAAAAGCATACACTGAGGATACCAGTCAAGATTACTTCCTGTGTAAAAAACTGATCACAAAGTGAATAATTTTAGCCCAAGCATATGCTAGGGCTTTCATTTAAAACCCTTCAAATGGCCAGTATCTTTTGTCAGTTGACCATTTAGCCTGAAAGCCAGCAAAAGGTAGAAGTCATTCTGATTGAGAAATGCTACTACAATAATGAAATAACTTCTGCTTCTGTAAAGCATAAGCTTTTATGTTCCTCCATACTTGGCCTTTACAGAGTCTATAAATAGGACCTCAAATAAACTAACAGAAAAGCAAAGTAATTTTTGCAAGTCAGAACTAGAAATTCTGTACATTTCAGCCTTTTCAGGGCTTTGATTATATTGTAAAATTATGAACATATTTTAAAAGACTGAGTTATAATTTTTTGTGTGATTTTTCTCTCATTTGTGTGGAAAATACTATAATGACTCTCAGGGATCGTTACAGGGCACAGTATCAACCTCCATTTCTAGCCAATTAAAGTATGAATTTCAGCAAATAACTGAATTTTGTGCTGAGTTGCTAAACAGAAAAAGGAGAACAGGCTTTGGAAGGAGAATAAACAAAAAAAAATAGTATCAGTCA
>VWYH01004200.1:0-26420 GCA_013399365.1 Pampusana beccarii | reverse complement strand
TGTGATACTGTGATACTATGATAGGTCAACATCCTAATTCTATCCAATATACTCAGAGATATAATTTCATTATTCACTTCCACTGCATTTTAGATCTTTTTAATATCCCTGCTATTCCATTTTTCTCCTGGAACTTTGTGGAGTTAATTCTTCATTTCCCATTCCTACACATATATACATGATATAAAACAACTGTATTTAGGATTCTCTGGGATTTTTTTTCTTCCCTTTTCCAACAACAACAATGTGCTAGTTAGTTTTCATTAGGGCAATCTAACAGATTTTGCCAATAAATGGCTTTTTACTCTCCAGTTTTCTGCTCTGACATTAAAAAATAGTAAATTTAGAACCAATAAAAGCAAATGCTCTTTTACACAGCATATAATCAACCTGTGAAATTCACTCTTGCAGGAGGCCATCAAGTCAAATACCCTGGTTGAATGTTAAAAGGAAGTGGGTAAATTTTATGAACACCTACAACATTCATAGTTATGCATGCCAAAATAAATAATAATGGTAACCAAAATATCATGCTTCAGGGCATAAATTGATTATCTGCAGGTGTCAGGATGGATTCTTACTCTCCACATAGAGCTTTGTGCAATTGCTAAGAGTTTTTTATGAGGACATGGGGCAGTTACAGGAATTGTGGGTTTCAGTTGCATTTTTGAGGGTTTTTTTTTAATTTGGTTTAATCTCCTCTAAATAATCTCATGTTGCTTTCTTTCAGTGTAAGAATATTGTAGCAAATGGTAAGGTGGGGTAGCCCCTACTCAGAGATTTAATGTAGGAAAGATACGGTCTTGTACTCTTTTGTCTAAGAAACCAGTGAATGCTAGAGGGAGTTCTCTGTTGATGAGCTGTCACAATATCTCTCTTCAGATCTGCCTTTAACTCTCACCTACCTCTTGGTGGCACTTGATAGTGGTCAAGAAAGCAATGTGCTTCCACCTGTGCTAATAATTTTTTGTATTTCCAAGCTCTGATAATCTCTCGGTTATCTTTCTTTTTCTCTAGTTTTTCTTCTTCATCTTCTACCTAAATTGTAAGGCGTTTTTTTTTAGACTAAGAATATCTTATTTTTGTGGTTGAATGCAATAAGTAACAGGCTAGAGTCCTAATTATTCTAAGCTAACATGATAATTATAATAACAGATGAAAACAGAAGCAGCCAACAGTGTATTGTAGGTCTCTGCACAAAGCCTTTGCCTAATTAGTCTTTCTCTTGGAAAACTCCTACTTCTAAAAAACTGTCTTCCTATCTGACAGTGGCCTTCTATACTGTCATTTGCAAGTTTTTTCTGTTCTTAGCTTACAGTTTTACTTCTTTGCAAAGACTGGTCTACCTAAACCACCTCAAGCTTTCTGACCAATGATTGTCCTTACCTTTGAATGACAAATATGTGATAATCTTTAATGAGTTCAGCATAAATAAATTGAATTTTCACAAATTAAAAAATATGCACACTGCTGTATCAGACACCACTGCCTTGCAGTCAAAACCACAATATTTTTTTCTAATTTGTAACTATGGATTATCCTAAATTTCTACAGATTTTTATCATGATGTGAAGAGGAACAAGCTAGACCTAAACTAGATAAGCTTCTAGGCTCCTTTAGATAAGCTCATGACAGGGTTCAAGTCAATTTTGATAGTCAGTTAAGCTGGTTGGCCAGTTCACATGTAACTCTTGGAAAATTCTCCCTGGATTTTTAATAGGAGTCTTGATTAGCTCTAGAGAAAATACACTGCCAGCTGGACCTCACATTAAACTCTGGGCAAGTAACTTGGCTGATGTGAAGCTAAAATACAGAGTCAACAAGAATACAGTATAATAGCTATGCAACTAACTCCATCACTTCAGAACAGCAGTGATTTTGTTTTCTATGTTACTGCTTTTCTATATTTCTGCCTAAAGATGAGTTTCTAGTCAACTGGTTCAGCTGATGGGAAGCTACAAGTTTTATAATTTATTAAACAATCGCTTTGTACAGAAAGTCACTGGCTAATAACTAGTGACCCACAAGATAAGCTAATGTAATTTCTATAAGAAGCTAATTGTAGTCCCCTTNAAAAAAAAAAAAAAAAAAAAAAAAAAAAAAGAGAGAGAGAGAGGGGGAGGGGAGAGTTAACATCTAGATTACAGGTTCCCTATGTGTGTAAGTCCATTTTACAAAAACATTATGATCTTCAGTCTTAGACTTTTAAGAAGTTGTTCACTAGTGTTTAATTTTAAAAGCATGTTCTGAGGAACTGCTCTGTAGTCATGTACTTTGGTATGCATTTAACATTTCAGCTGAGATCTGAGAGGAGATGATCATGCATTATCTAACAAGTTACGTGATCAAAATACAATAATTAATACATAATATGACTTGTAAAACATAAATGAAAATGAACCAGAGGGAGGAACTTGCCAACCTTTAAACAAGGCTAACCTATTTATATAACAAATGCCTGCAATATTTCTTGTGAGTCATGCCTTCCACTCAGTCTGAGAATACAGAATAACCTCTGTTGTTCTATACCCGAGGTCATTGGCCTCATGTTAATGTGTTCCACTTTTATACAGTCAGATTCAGACTGATTTCAGCCAGAAGGTACAAATTCCCACAAGTTTTTGAGTATACTATCGCCAACATCACATCAGCTGGGCAAGGCATGCATATTCTTGCAGAGGCTGCAGCTAGCGTTGCCAATTCAATAGCAGTAGGAAGAGTTTCTACAGCACAGAGCGGGGACCCTAGAGACATGTGATAGGTTACAACTCATGAACTTTGTGGTATAACTAATTGCTAGAGCAGAGCATGCTACTGGTGGGTATAGATTTTGAAAGCACTGGTTTAATTTTTTAGTCAGAGAAAATGCATAAACACACACACACATACATATTCAGAAAATATGTGTGTACACATGCACACTCATATATATTTTTTACAGAGAGTATATTCATAAGATAAAATGATTATAAAGGCTACATTTTCAAGTACAGAATACAAACACTGTTGATACCAGTCACTATTGCATGGAGATTATTTGGCTAGTTAAATGACAAATCTGCAGTTAAAATAGTGATTGCTATTTCCTACTCATAATGTTGACTCACCACTTTTTCTCCATTTATAGAATTCTTCATAAAATGGTGTGAAAAAATCAACATCAAACTGAGCTCATTTCATTGTTGCCTTAATTTAGCTAAATCCAGAAACACACCACTGAAATAAAAAACAGAGTAACGGAAAGGACAAGTGGGCTTTTTAAGATTTTAATCATTAAACCACTCTTCCCAAGAATTAGATGATTACATGCTTGAGTTTGTTTTGTCTTGATGAAAAATTTCAGGGCTTGAATTGTAGGAGAGGTTGAGCAGTCCTAAATCATTACATCAACAAAGGAACCCATCAAATAGGATAAAATTAATTGAAATAACCTAACTCCTAGTAGCAATTAAGTTTTATAACATATATGAAATAGTAGCAAAACAATTACATGTTTACCTCATAACCTCTCTTTGGACACCTTGATAATATTGATAAAATATTATTGTCTACATTTAACATCCAGATCTAGTTTATTAGGTAGAAAAGCATATCTGCTTATGACACTGCCTTTGGATGTTCATTGTTAAATGTTACCTGCTAGAAGATTTTTATAACATTACCTATTCTCAGGAGACCCTCTTTCTATTGAGAATCCAGTTGAAATCAACCGTGTTACCCAAACTGCTAAAAGCTATATTAGAATCCAGGTGGTGTGATTCAATTTAAAAGTCTACTATGACATTTTCTTTGTATTACAATCTTCTACTGTTCTTAATTGCCAATATAACTTACAACACAAAATGTACATAAAGTGGCATGCTACTAAATGTTTATTTTCATGTTTCATATGTCGAAGCACATGAAATGTGATATTACAAAGATCTCTGTCATCTCAAATGAAGTGATCTGAGAACAGTAGAAGACCAGGAGAGAATAATTACCAAACTCCCTGCAAACCTGTTGAAGGTGTTAGTAGTGCCAAAGATCTGATTTTCCATTTTCATCCATTTAATTTGTATGCTTAAGGAAAACCATTTAGTGAGAGGCTGAAGTGCATTTGGTAGATCAATACTCCATTGATGTTGATATTTGTCAGCATTTTCTTTAGCTGATGATTTATAGGGTGCCAGAAGCGTTTATAGAATACTTAACTCTTTGTCATGTCTCAATTTGCTCTACAGAGAAAATACTTATTCTTTATTACACTGTACTTTTAATAAAGTAAAGAACATGCCACATTAGAGATAGTTTATAAGTGTGCTTAAAATAGACTTTAGTACCACTAGGAATTATTAGGTTGATGTTACTTGGTCTAAAATGTTGTTAAACTAGTTTAAAAACCTATTCTTCCTAAACAAAGAAGGAATAATTTTTTAGCCAATACAACACCACTCAAAAGAGTTGAATTAATTTATATGTTTTAATCTGGACTCTTATTTTTCGTAAGATAAAAATAATTGAAAATGTGGTTTCTCTGAAGTTTAATAGCTGTTGCTGATGAAATTACATCTGAGTTCTTGCAAATTTTTCTCCAAGATCTGTTAAGAAAAAGATTTGGAAGAAGAAAGCTGTCTCCTTCTGTGATAAAAATATATATTGCAACCTATTTAATAGAGAAATGTCATCTGCAACTCATAACTGATAAAAGTGGGTAAAATACCTGACTAAAAATAATGTCTATCTCTTACATAGCAGTTTTATTGAAAACCTAAAAAGAGCTACTGCCTTTTTCAAGTATTGTTAATCTAAGATGCATAAAGACAAAGCAAATTCTTCGAGCCAGGCTCTGGCCTATTGTAGATTTAGCTGCATAAGACAGGCTCATGACTGCTGCCATGAAGTCCAGCTGGAGGATAGTCCCTAGTGGTGTACCCCTGGGGTTGGTGCTGACACCAATACTGTTTAACATCTTCATTAACGATCTGGATGACTGGATAGGGAGTGCACCCAATGCAGATATGTAGATGATAGAAAATTGGAAGAAGTGGCAAATAGATCAAATGGATGGATGTGCTCCTGTTCCTATCTGGAGTATTGTGACCATGCCTGGTCTCTCCAATACAAGAAGAGAACATTCTGGAGCAATTCCAGCAAAGGGCCAGGAATATCATCGAGTGACAACAGCTGAGGCTAAGAGAGCTGGGACTGCTCAGCCTGGAGGAGAAAAGATTCAAGGGGGCTCTTATCAATGCATATGAATACCTGATGGAGGGAATGAAGAAAAGCGAGCCAGACTCTTATCAGTAGTAACCTCTGACATGACAAGAGACAATGGCCACAAATTGAAATTCAAGAAATTCCATTTAAACATGTTAAAGAATATAATTTAAGGGTGGTTGAGCGTTGGAACAGGTTGCCCAGAGAGGCTGTGGAGTCTCCAACCTTGGAGATACTGAAAACCCAAACAGGCACAATCCTGAGAAATGTTTTGGGAGACCGTGCTTGAGCAGTGATGTTGGACCAGATGATCTTCAGAAGTCTCTTTCAATCTTAACAAGTTTGTGAACCCCAGCCCTTTTACATCTGCCTTGAGTACATGACCACAATCAACAAGCTTATTTTCTTACCTTGTTACTCTAGTGATGAAAAGTTCTTCATCAGTGAAGATGAAGAAATTTTACACTAGTGTAAAACTGAGGTAATGCAATGATCAAGTATATAGCAATGTAAGGCAGTGTTCCAAATACGGTGGAAGATTATTTTAAGCACAAAAGAGATTTGTTTGCTGCTAAGGTAGTAAAAAGAGGCCAACTGTTACAGAGCCATATTATACTAATTAAACAAATAGCCACAGAAATACCGATATTATTTAAAATCATTTGTTTTACAAGGGTTTTGACAAGTTTCATGGTGAAACAAACAATGGTTAACTTTTTATTCATGGATTAGTATAATATATTACTAAGTAAAATCAATACTGTGTTTTTATTAAGAACAACATTGTCCTTCCCAGCAGAGAAACAAAATACACCATAAGTAAGGAATTGCAGAATTAGAAAATAAATTGATAGCTAATGCTAAAACATATCACTACAGACGATATAAATGGTTCTTATGTATTTAGCCATGTGTCTGGTTTTGGGGTTGGTTGGTTGGTTGGTTTGTTTTTTCCATTTCTGGTCCTTCCTTCCTTCCTTCCTTCCTTCCTTCCTTCCTTCCTTCCTTCCTTCCTTCCTTCCTTCCTTCCTTCTTCCAAGGACTGGCCCTAAAACCATCTCAGGGTTTAATTCACAGGTGGCAACACTTGCACCTGGATGACACATTTGGTGAAATCCCTGAAACAAACACATCTTAAAGGAGAAGATGGCATACAGGGACATACATGAGAAAGCTGTTTGAGAGAGACAATCCATATAAAAGATAACCAATACCTTTACTATGGGCAACCAAACATCTGGGTTTTATAGAAGTACTGTCTCAAAGGGCAGGATGTTCAGGTCAATCTACAGAAATGTATATGAAAGACAGGGAAACTTTTGTGATCATTCCCACTCTCTCTGCTGTGTAAGCCTGCAGCTTAACAAATGCTCAGTTGTTAATATGGAAACAAAAGTGAAGAGGGATGATAAAAAGCATTCTGAACAGCATAAGGAAAAATGGGAAAGAAAAGGGGAAACAAGCGCCTTCCCAAAGTACACCTCTTGAATAATTATGAAATTACTTGGATAGTGAAGTTGGCAATTGCAGATGAGGATACCACACTGCCTTCTGGTTGTACTTGGAAAAGCTGAGGAGTTAGGCAGAAGGAGGCAATCTGTTCAAAATAGTGAAAGATCATTAGAAAAGTATCATTAAAAAATGTGAAAAAAAGATCAGTAGAAAATTCAGTGTCTACTGCTGTTAACAGTTAACTCTGGAAACCTATGCAGTAAACTCCAAAAGATGCATGCCCCTTGTCATTTTAAGGCATATCTGACTGTCTTTGCATTTGTAATATAAGCTGGAGTTTATTAGAGATATCTCAGTTTTGAGATATCAAATAAACACAAAGCAAAGAATATTCAACCTTTTTAAAGATGAACACCGTTCAACACTCAGGTTAATGTTTACTTTCCCTTATTAACCAATCAGTGAGCAGGACCTGGTGTCTGATAATGCTTTGATTTCTGTTCTTCCAAAACACCTGGTCTCTCCAGAGAACCGTACTTCCCTGTCACACCGTTGCCCCCTCAAACCCACTTACAGCAAACTCCTTTTTGAATAGAAGTAATGAAAGAAAGTTCTGATTGACTGCAGTCTCTCCTCCCTCCTACTTTGTGAAATAAGATTGTGAAACAGTCTTTCCAAGTGGGATGTTCTCCTTTTTTTCAGTCCCTCAAGAGAAGATGAGGAAGCTGTGGTTATTACTGTCATGGTAGTTGTCCCAGAATCTTGCTTACAATCATACCATTTAAAGAAAAAGGAAAATAAAAAATGGAAAAATCTCCCTGCCCCATAGGCGTAGAAGAAGTCTATACAACCAATTTCATTGACAATGTGATGATTCCAGCCATTCTAGATGCTTAATATTTGAGTTTATCCAGAATTATCCAGAACTGCTAGACCACATCCAAATCTTTAACTTCATACCCCCTACAGGAAGACCAAAGGACCGTATGGTACCCAAAGTACATAAAGGAAGGGTTCTTTCACACTAGTCCAGCAATAATAGTTTGTGCTCCACCATCCAACTTCAACTGGTTCAGTAGCTTTAACACTGTGAATAAGATCTTCAAGACTGCTTAGGCTGTTCTGTAAACTCCTCTCTACTCTGTCTTATAGATGAATTCCACACAGATCATACAAAAATCAAAAGAAAACATGAAATGAAAGAGGACCTAAATGTCAATTCTCTACCCTATTACTACAGCCCTCACTCACTCTGACAGCTTTTGTTTGTGTGTGTGTGTGTGTGTGTGTTTCCTTAGAGATGAGAGTATAGAGTGACCCTTTCTAAATAAGGTTCTTTCTGTGTGTTCCCTTTGCCCTTTCCCTGCAGTAATATTGCTTAATTATCATTTAACTAGTGATTACATTTCAGTTAATGCAACGAAAGTCGGCAGATGGCTTTATAGGTATGAAACATTATAATTCATGTATACGACAGTAATGAGAGCTCAGTTACTGGGTGTTTTTTTTCTGTTCTCTCTGATTAAGGGATTTTTTTTTCTCAGTTTTCAAACTCATTGGCTGAAGTGTCTCTCAGGGTAACAATTTGAGAGCTTAACTGAGACTGGAGAATATTTTATGTCTTAATGTATTGTATGTATGTATGAGAAAAAAGAAATCTTTGTCCTGAAAAGTTTACGGCCTAAATAGGCAAGACAAAGACTTGAAAGAAAACAAGAATATAAAAGAGAAGGAGTTTCATTAAATCATATCAATTTTCAAAGCTCAGCTTTCTGACAAGATTAAGAGATATTAAATACGACCAGAAAAAAGCAACTACCTTTGTAGCACCATACAGGTCTCAGACTCCGGTGAGAAAATCTTGAATCTGTGTAAAGAAAACAAGCAGAGAGGCAGAGGAAGAAGTAGGTGTGGAAGGAGGTGTGTCAATGAAAAGATCAGGAAAAAATTAGTACCAAGATCTTCCCTGGCACTTCCTCAGAGGATTTCAGTACCAAAAGTAAGAGTCACAAGTCATTAAAACTTTAAAAAGTGTATTTGTGACAAACAGCTCCCACAGTTCACTTTTACATACTGACAAATACTTTCCGTAAGTGTTATCATTCATATCTGTTGCATCTGAAGATGCCACAGAATGCTAAAATTTACATTTTAAGGGTCTTAAATGGGGAGTGAACAGGTTCAAGGAAGAATTAGCAAATATATTAAACAAATGCTCTCAAAGTCCTGAAACATAAGTTGTCACAGGCAATATATAGTGAAATATAGACCAATACTGTGGATTTGGAGAGATGTTCTGGAAGTAGTATCAAACTCAACCACACAACCACAGAGAATTTGTCTCTGAGAAAATGTTAAATTAGAAACAAGAGCTTTAGATCTGAGTATCATGAGATAAGAAGCTTTCTTTGGTCATTTGTTCATATTTACACTCAAGAAAAAAGTATTTAATCTAAAAAAAACGCAAACCAAACCAAACTAAACCAAACCAAGCAAAACTAAAACAAACAAACTTACAAAAACGGCAACACTCTAAACAAACCACCAAAACTAAACAAAAAAAAACCAATAAGAAAGTATCAAAGATATCTGAAAAATCATCAGCTTATCCTGTTAATGCTCTCAACTCAACATTCTGACTTAACGTTATTTATTATTTCTGTTGTTGCTCTGCAATCTTAGTCACGGTTAAGATATCTACATTATACATACAAAGAACAAGACAATAAGCTTTGAAAGGTTATATGCAGTATAACCATGGTCGCAGCTTATGATAAACTCTCCTCTAGTGTAATTCTAGAAGCCCTACTCTATCAGACAGAGTTTATGTTTGTATAAGCACACTTATTTTGAATACTGACAATACAGCACAAAAGCGAGATATGTCAATGTTTTTTTTAATGTACGTTCAGCAGTTCAAATGGACACTTTTATGGTGGCGTACCTGATGAAGCCTGACTAATCTGAGTGTTCTAGGGCTGTGTCACAGTTTCAGATTAATAAATGCTTACTTATTGTAAGATTTGTCAATGCAATAACATACTCTTCAGTTAGCTAGTAAGATTTCTCAGTGTCTGTAAATATTTGGGGCTAAATCAAAATTAAAAAAAAAAACAACAAACAAACAGTAAATGCATTTATTATGCAACCTTAAACCAGAGAGAGTGACAGGACCAATAGTAAGAGCAATTCTGGAAAAAGCATCTCCACAGAAGTGAAGTAAGTTCTCCATGGTCTGCCTCCCAGTCCACAGGCAGAAAGCAAGGCTTGGCTGAGGGCAGCCTCACCAAGGCTGGTGCATCATTCAGGAGAGCCATACAACTGACTGTCATTCTGTGCTCCTCACAGCTTTACATAATACATTTACAGATCAGTGCCACAGGCCCTCTTTCACTCCCTGACCCAGCAAGCCAGGCACAGCCCACCAGTATAATTTGCAATCTGTCAACCATCAGTTTTGGGCACCTGGGGTCCCAAGGTCATGGTACAGCTAAAGCAACGGGATTCAGAGGAGTAGACTGGGAGACAAACGCAGCTTTCAGTGGTAAACCCCAGATGTGGCACCTTTTTTGTCATAGCTAATTGGCTGAGGCTTGTAGTATGACCTGGTGGGAGTCTCTCAAGAGTTTGAAGACTACCCGTGTTTGATTGGAGGAGAGGGCTGGGGAATGGAAGGGTTGTTCAGTGTTAAAGGTTTTGCTCTAGTGTGTGTGTGTGTTGTTCCACCTGCATGCTATTTTGTAACATGATTAAATATTTCATATTTCTCGGCTGTACTGGACTGTTCTTCCAGAAGCAGCCTCAGAAATTACATTTGCCACAGAAGTGTCTAGAGACCAGCGTTGAGCATGGAGATGACACAAAATATCAAAATTATATTTATTAATAAAGATGCCTGTCTCATACATTATTTTTCTTTTACAACATAATGCAAACTCATATTGAGGTTTTCCAATATGTTCACACTCAGCACATTGGCTATACATTCACTTCACCAGTATGGATTTTACAAGTTGCCCTGCATAATGAGGGCATCACTGGAGAAAGCAGCTGAATTTGATTCTATCTGGAGATGTTTTGCAAAATAAAACCAAAATGGCTTGTATGTTTTTGGTTTGTATGTTCCGTGAGCTCACTGTTTAAAATCTGTGGTTTAATTTAAAGACATATGGCTAGATGGACTGGTCCTCTTCAGTGTTTTGTGCTCTGTATTACAGACCAAAGTCATGTTTCTTTGGAGTGCACCTAAGGACAGAATTTGGCTTGAATGGTATACTTTAGGGCAGTCAGGCATTTAACCTAAGGACTGTGTTGTCAGAGGAGGTGTTTCATGGCGGGAATTTTTATGAACAGATTATACAACAGTCTTGGCACCACTTCTCAGACAGTCCTTGTAAATCAGGCACAACTGCTTTATTGAAGTCAATGGAGTTAGGTCATCATAAAAATGGTGTAAATAAAGGAAGAAATAGGTACATTGAATTTAAATACTGACTTTCAACATCAGATTTTAAGAGATTATTAGCCTTCAATTTTCTGTGAGACTCTACTCTCACACAGTGAATGCCATTATAGACACATTCATAATTCTGAAGAAGAGGCTATCATATCTACTAACACACATGCAACTTAATGTAGCACTATGAATACAATATTTTCCACTTTTACTTGCCCACCCAGAACATGTATTTCACTGTTGTATTTCACAGCTCACTATGCTATTAACACTACTCTAATTTTCGGGTTCTTTCTACTCAGCGTTGCTAAGTCACCTGCAAATAATAATTCTCCCTGTCACAAGTCCAGGACAGTTTTTGCATATTTCTCAGCATAGTTAAACCTCTCAACCCCACCAGAAGTTCTTAATATTTCTAGACTCTGAATTAAACTTCCACGAGAGGAGGTTGCTCTATTTTCTGTAAAGGAATGCTGTGAATACTATTTTTCTTCATACAAATTGATCTATAACTGAAACGAAGTGTACTCTACTAGTTCTTAGCATCCCTAGTACATTTGTTTATTGCAGATGTTTTATTCTGAGTCACATCAAAACCACAGGACTGAAGCTGTCATGAGTTGCATTTTATCAGCATAAATGAGAGGTTTTTGCCTCGTAGAGTAATTATTTCAGCTCAAGCTGTGACAGCTCTGAAGAGAATGATTACATATATATTAGGCAAAAAATAATAATTAATTTTAGAGACACCCTGTAATGCAGTCTTCTATGTAGATTTTTTTTGCTTTTAATCCTTGTACATGACAGTAATTCATTATTCTGTTACTATAAGCTTGCTGAGCTGAGAACGTGTGTGTATTTCATGCATGCATCCAGCAATTTGTGTAGTCTCCTAATTATATTCTGATATTCTAGGAAGAAAACCAAGCAATTATGGATTTGGAGAAAATGCACGGGGCTTCATTATTTGTTATTTTAAGCTGTTTAGTTTTGTGAGTCTGGGGAGTTTTCAGAGCTTAAAATAAAGAGAAGGAAGCAATCAAACATTCTGTTTGGTGATGATTCATTTATTTAAAAACCCATGAAAAAACTGTATGGTTGACAGGAACTCTGCCATTTACGAAGGTGACTTGAGGCACAAAATAAAAAGAGGTTTACAGTAATGTTACATCCTCTTTATACCACACTAGCATTGCAAATATGTCCAGACAGAATCACATTTTCTTTTTATGCCATATTCTCCATTTTATGCATACACTTAATTCTTCACATGGTCCTTTCCTTCAATGAAATCCCGGATTCACACAGAAAAGGTACAATTCATAGGTCAAAGAACAGAAAATTCTAGTAGTAGTAGCAGTAGCAGCAGTAGAATTAGTAGTGACATAATAGTACTGTTATTCAAAAAATAAAACAAAACAAAAAAAACCCTCTTCTTAAACATCACGTACTTCACATCTTTAAGGTACTGGAAGAGCGTGGCATTCTTAGAGCTACTATTTCTGAGATGACTTCTGCCTTATATTGGTAATTCGTATAAACAGTTGGGCGTATTCTAACTCTAGAAGCAATCTCTTTTTAAGGTATTCTTTATCAGTATGCCAGAGACAAAGCTGCAGTAAGAAACACTTTAGAGATGTTAATATTATGTCTGTGTCCTGTTCTCAGAAGTCAATCAGTTGCCAGAACATATACCTAATGGATGTTCAACATTCAACAAAATATTATTTTATGATCAACATTGGCACTCCACTCAAACTCACAAACAGTATTTAAGATTTATAAATTCTAAAAAAAGCCCAAATACAAACAAAACAACAATCCAACCAACCAATAAAAAACACAAATCCACAAAAGCACTTCTTGTGCTAGATTTCTGGAGACACAATCTCTTTCAAGCATATTTACTTTCTCACTTCATTGCCTGCCTTTATATATATGATTTAGGATTTGTCTAGGTCAAATCACAATAAAATAATTTGGCCAGCAAAATAAGTGAAAAGTTAAACTATTGATTGCCTGGTTGTCTGGGGTTTTTTTTGCTTTTTAGTGTCAGAACAACCTACATATATATTTGGATTGAAAAATTAGTTTTAACTGTGGTTTTTATAGTCGGCCAAATATCACTGGTCTTTAAACTGATGACCATCCAGCCCTTTCCAAAACAGAACTGGAGATCCTAATATTTCTCATCTCCTTAAAAGTACTGAGTCAAAACATTTTAAAGATCCTTAGAGGGAAGATTAATCTTCGAAAAGTACAAGTAACCAGCAGTAACCTGCAGTGAGTTGTTCAACCACAAACACTGAAGATTACTTGTATCTAGTTGAGATATGAATACAACACACAGGCCTCAGAAACAACTCCTGGAATGAAGTGTAGATTGTAATAGAAATATGACTACCAAAGTATTCAATCTAAGGCATGGAAAGAGAATGGCCAAGCCCCTGCAAGTTATTAAGGTTTTGCAAAGCCATAAACATCTGAAAATAGCCTTAGAGTAGCAAATGTCTGTACCTAATAGTACACAATTACTAGTTCCATGTATAATACAGGGATCAGTTTAGCAATTTTCTGTCTAGTCTGTATTTTGCCATGGTTAAACGAAAGACATGCAAGAAATGTAAACCGCTGGTGTAGTCAGGCAGAATACTTAAGAATCGATACTATCCTCTCCCTGCTCTCATAGGCAGGTTTACAAGCAATTCTTTTTCAAAACCAGAGTTAGATTGCACTACTGGAAGTGCATTTTGCTTTGACAATTGGCCGTGAAAATGCTGCCTTGGAGCTTTACCTTTTAATGATTCCTGGATCAAATGAGCAGTTTTCAAATTACACATCAAGCTAAATCTCAACAATTCACTAAGTCATGGCATATGCTTTGTTTCTTTTTAGATGTGCTCTCTTGGTGCTCATGAAACTTGCAGAATTAATAAAAAGAAATACCAAAATTTCTTCCAAGAATGATATGCAAAACGATGAAAAATTGTTCTTACTATGTATTTTATGTATAGGTCTGAAGGATTATCATACTAGCAGAGAAATTAAATCCTGCATAGGAAAGAAAACAAAATTTTTTTTTTTTAATCTTCTTTTCCATTAAATTTTTATTTTCCTCTGAATCGTATAAATAGATTATTTTATTGTTTGCATGTGATATTGCAATCTCAGAGAGATCTTCAGTGCCACTGATCCTATAGAGTCAGATAAGAGAAAACCTATACAAAATAAGAGAAAAATTTATGAGAAGTATACAGTGACAGGGGTGCATAAAAAGCGAAGAATGCAGACAATTAAATCTAATCCAAGGCAAACTCTCAGTCAAAAACATAACCTCCCCAAGCAATCTTCTATTGGTGTAAACATATAGAAGCTCCTCTGATACCAGAAAAGCTCTTTCCTGTTCCCTGATACAGCTAACATGTTAAAATGATATAGCAAATTGATCAGCAAGCAGACTAGCTAGAACTATGAAGATTTCTCAAAGACTTCTGTACCAGATTTTTTGGGTCAAAAATTTAAATACAGACCATTTTTTAGGGGAAAATAAAAGTAAACAAGCAAACGACCCCAACAACAACAACCAAACGAAATCCCTGAACATGGATCTAAACCGAGGGAGATAAAAGATAAAGTTTTGGGTGGAGACATTCGAAGAACAGGTCGGGGCAGGGAAGTAATTCCATCTAATGTATTACAGCCATGGAGGAAATGAGCTATCAAAAGTATTCATAGAAGAGTCTAAATCCCCACATATATTGTTTAGGGGGAAAGAGAATAATAGGAATTATTCATTAAAAACTGAATGGTTAAGTATGAAAATAACTTTTCAACCTGCTCTGAAAATCAAAACTGTGGGAGCCTCTCATAAATAAAATGTGAACAAATTTATCACAAGGAAATAAAATATTTCTTTATATAGTCAGAAGACACTTTATGTAATCAATACAATACAGAAGAATCAAGATAAACAGGGAAATTTGATGCAAAAGTGATATGGCAGTACACAGCAACAAGTTTAACATAAACCAAAACCAAACCAAAATAAACAACAACAACAAAAAAAGAAGACACCATTTCTGGCAGAAGTCATCAACATGTCAAGAAGTTTTGCTCATAATCTCAAGAGGGCGAGGTGACAGGGAATAATATTTCTCGTTAGAAATGAAGGATTGTTTGGCAAGGTGGCTATAATGCACACAGTACAAATATATTATTTTGACTGAAAAATAAGATCTTGACAACAGAGGCTGTAGATGCCACATCCCTGGAAACGTTCAAGATCAAGTTGGACAGGGCTTTGAGCAGCCTGATCTAGTTGAAGATGTCTCTATTCATTACAGAGGGATTGAACTAAATGATCTTTAAAGGTCCCTTCCAACCCAAAGCATTCTATGATTCTATGTGTCTATGCAACTTTGATATCTATGACCAATAACAGCCCAATCAGAATTAATATCAATTAATTCTCTTTATAAGCTAGTTTTTAAGTGACTATGAGGTTTTTGGTGGTTGCTTGGTTTTCTGTTCAGAAGAGATATCTTCTAAAAAAGCTCCAAGTGGAGGGCTCCTAGGTAATAGAGAAAATTATTTTCTCTAATTTAATTTCTGTCTATCTCATCGGTGATCTTACATTATTAATCTTACCATTACAAACCTTACAATTCTGTGCCTTCAAGGTAGATTAGGTTTTTATTTTGCGGTGATTGAGTTTTAAAAAATTATTGTATCTCTCATTTTCCATTAAGAAGCTGCTGTATTCTGTTATAGAATAACCCCTTTCTAATATGGCATCTTGGTCTTGCAGTCAGATTGTTGCATGTGCGAAGACTTCTAGCTGGTTTCACAAGGGTCTATTTATTAAGTTGCATTGCTGTGTCAGGCCTGTATCCATTTTTACTGTATATCACTGTTCATAAGGTAAAGAAGAGAGAATCCTAATAATTACCTGGTCAGTTTTTCCATTTCCATATTTGTATTTATGTATTTTTCAGATGTCATGTGATCTGCATTAAATGTTTTCTCTATTGACAGCAGAATTTCGTTCAAAAATGGAAAAACAACCTTCATCATAATTCTCATTCAGAAAGAGTGCTGAAGAATTTTTAACAAACATAGCATAGGGAACACTATGGCTGGCCTTCATTTCTGCACTCCTTCTCCCCTTTCATATGTAAAGAAAGGCATTCTTAGGACACGAAGAAATACAGAGTGAAAAATAATAGACAGGAGATTAAGAAAATTAGGTATTCCAGTAGGTCAGGTAACCAGACCAGCTAAGAAAAAGACGTAAGTCGAAAAGTGGTGCCATATTAAAGGAAAAAAGGTTAACTTAGTGCTGGTTTTGAAATTTAAAATAATGCTAAAGTTTTGTGAAATATAATTTAAAAAATGAAGATATCCAGAGGACTTAATAATTAGGGAAGCACTTACTGGTGAATACTCTGGGTCGAGATTTGAAGTGTGTATTTTTGATCTTTGAATTTGCGTATTGGAAGGAATGTTCAAGGCAAACAAAAAATGAGCCACAGGAAAAAAAAGTTGCAAACAATTTGAAAATGTATATTATTTATACTTAAACCGTATCATACCAAAGATTTGATGTTCAATTACTGAATGCTTGGACAGTTGTGGGGTTTTGTTTGTTTGGATTGTTTTGGGTTTTTTTTTTCACAAATTTGAAGTAGTAGGTATTACATTTTTTTCTCTCAAAATTACTTAAATACTCTGGGTGTTACAGACTGGGATGTTAAACTGTGTTTGCATTTATGAGTGGTGGTTTGTCTGGTACCAAGTATGTCTTTTCTGGAATAATGGAAGGGGATGGAACATACCTCCTATGAGGAAAGTCTGAGAGAGTTGGGGTTGTTCAGCCTGAAGTAAAGAAGGCTCCTGGGAGACCCTATTGTCAACTGTCAGTATTTAAAAGATGAGGACGCATGTTTTAGGAGGGCCTGTTACGATAGGACAAGGGGTAATGATTTCAAACTAAAAGAGGGGAGATACAGGTTAGACATGGGAAAGAAATCTTTTACAATGAGGGCTGCCCAGAGAGGTGGTAGATGCTCTAACCCTGAAGACATTGAAGGCCAGGCTGGATGGGGCTCTGAGCAACCTGATCTAGTTGAAGATGTCCCTGCTCATTGCAAGGGTGTTGGACTAGATGACCTTTGAAGGTCCCTTCCAACTCAAATTATTCTATGATTCTATAATTCTAAGTGTCTATGCTTCTAGGGCTGTGTCAGACTGACAAATATTGTAGTTCGTACTAAAACCTAAAAGCTGTACATTCCTTCCCTTGCACAAGAATTAGAAGTTCATGGACTTACCACTTCATATCTTAGTCAGGCATTAATTCTCACTTCTTATCCTATGCCGATAGACACCTTCTAAAAAGTACATAGTAGTGCCCAGGTAGTGCACTGTAGCCCCTGAAGGACAAAATAATGGATGAAAAAGAGTTGAAATGATAGCTGGTACCACTTATCTGAAACATGGCAAGGGAAAATTGTGTGTAGAATGTTGTGCAACTGCCAATAATGTATGTGAGAAAAGAAGGAAGATTATGCTAAGTCTTAAAAAGTCCAATTTTTTTAAAAGATAAAGGTTAGTTAACATAGAGGCTGTACAGGTTAATTAAGCACCAAGAAAAGCATACCATGCAGCAGAATACATAGGCAGTTTGATGAGCAAGATGCATCCAGTGCAATAGCATCTCTGTGTGACAACAGGAGCAAAGACAACGCAGAACAAAGGACCCTGCCTTTAAGAAGGGAAAACCTATAGAGTGAGATCCCTGTGTTATCATCCAAAAGAAATCTTAGTGGCTAATACAGTGAGAAATCATCCTTCTGCAGGACTGCAGCACATAGGCATCTCTTCAGATACTTTTTAATCCCATGTTTTTCCACCAGCATTTACCAGGCACCACATTAAATGTCTCAATAGTTGCTTGTGATTCATCAAAGTATAAACAACTTGTGAAAACATGTTTTTTCAACTTCAGTCTGAATTGGGTGGCTACTACAAGAGTGTGGTCAAACAGTGGAGCAGGCTTCCTTGAGAGGTGTGCAAAGCCTCAAGCCTGCAAGTGATAAGAAGCATTTGGACTATGCCCTTAGTAACATTTCAGCTTTTGGTCAGCCATCTATTGGTCAGGCAGTTGAACTAGATGATCATTGTAGGTCACTTCCAACTGTTCTATTCTATTCTATTCTATTCTCTTCTATGCTCTTCTTTTCTATGCTATGCTAGGCTATGCTATGCTATGCTATGCTATTCTATTCTATTCTCTTCTATGCTCTTCTTTTCTATGCTATGCTAGGCTATGCTATGCTATGCTATGCTATTCTATTCTATTCTATTCTACTATACTCTGTTATATTCATGCTGGGTTAGCTGAAATTGAGGTAATTTTACATGCAGTTAGAATACTTTCTTAGTAGCTGGTATG
This sequence comes from Pampusana beccarii, assembly GCA_013399365.1. Lineage (NCBI taxonomy): Eukaryota > Metazoa > Chordata > Aves > Columbiformes > Columbidae > Pampusana > Pampusana beccarii. Next base: position 7,860 of record VWYH01004200.1, on the reverse strand, counting down.
GTCTTTTGGTTTGGATTTAATTCGAGAAAAATGAGGTAGCACCTTAGGAGAGATCCGATTTTTTATTCCAGTAGCTTTCCAGTGTTTGGGATTTGCTACAAAAAGAATGTAAGAACTCACTGGTATCTTGGCTGTTGACATAGGGAGGAAGGACTTTCTTGGCTTTCCAGCTGCAGATGCAAGGTAGCTAGGAGTGGGGCACAAACAGCACAGCATCTAGAGTGACATCCATGTTGATTGACAAAAGCTATTCCATACCATGAATGTCACACTCCATATATAAACGAGGAGGTGTTGGGGACAGCTCTTTTTTTTTGGTGGTCGCTGTCCATGAGGGGTCTTGTTCCTGCTCCTGTTGCCAGATTCTTGTAACTTCCCTATGCCTGCTGTGATCTCTGCATTTTAGTGAATTTGCTCTGCTCGTAGTGTCTGTCCTCTGGCCTCCATTGCTGTTAGCACACATTCCAGTGTCTAAATATTTTGCTCTGTATCACTCTTTTATTATTGTTTTATTAAACGTTTCCATCTCAACCCTTGGGTCTTTCCCCCTTTTATTCTTCCTTCCCTCAGGGGAAGGAAAGGTGAGAGAGGGTGGCTATTTACAGTTTTAGCCATTGCTAAGGGCTAAATGATAACACTATTCTCTTCTAAGTTGGCTGACTCCTCATTTGCTCATTCAGGCAAACTAACTAGAGGTGAAGGAAGAAGAACCAGACTAGATTGAACCAACGTAAAAGAAAAGGTTTTCCTCTCTGTTACTCTGCATTAAAAAAAAAAAAAAAAAAAAAAAAAAAAATAAAAAAAAAAAAAAATAAATATAAAATATTATAAAAAAAATAATAAAAAAAAAAAAAGCTAAAGAAGGACAAGGATAATTGGATAATTTTGTAGATGGGAGCTTACCTGGAAAATTGGACATTTCCAACATAGTCCCTGTTTTAATGAATATTTATATAAATTATGACAGTAGATGAAATCCTGATAATATTTAAAACACTGGGATTTAAACTCCTGCTAAAACTTGGTTTTCAGTAAGGCAGTCAATTTTCTGCTATGTGCTCATAACTCTGTTTGATACTAAAATGTCTAAATAAATATAAGCAATGATGCTTTGACCAGAGCTGCTCCAGAAATTCATCAGAATATAGGAGCAGATATGATTACTGATACCCTGGAGTTACTATAAGTGGAAACCTTCCAAAGTGTCTACATCAAAATAAAATCTCTCACAAAGGTGGTTTACAGTTCATACTCTTGAATTTCTCATTGCAATGATTCCTACACTTCTGATACTTAAATTTTTAATGAAAGGGCTTGATAACTTCTTGTATTTGTGACCTGCTTGTATGATCAGTCCTACCTAATTTGGTTTTATATTTTGGTGGAAGGTTTTGTAGCAGTACTTAGGAAATCACAGACCTTGCTTGCTGCCTACCAGCTGTTCATTACCATCCTTTCCGTAAAGATTACCACCCCAACAGCCGGGCTGTGTTAAACAGGTGGCAGCTCCTAGTCCATTGCAGTACAAAGTCAGAGAGCTTGTTAAAAACACTGAAGATACCCTATTTCCTTGAAAATAAGACCTACCTCTAAAAAAGCCCTAGCATGATTTTTCAGGATTTTTGAGGGTGCTCAAAATATAAGCCCTACTCCAAAGATATGACCTAATTACAGTTCATTTAAAAAGTCAATGTAAATACTGTCCAGGCAGCTATACATGCAAAAAAGTATAACGTTTTGGAGCAAAAATTAATATAAGACCCTGTCTTATTTTTGGGGAAACAGGATAAGTACAATTTACCATGATTTGTGAATAGAGGATGGGTGAGATTCAAACTACTACCCAAATATTTGTTGATTCTGCTGGGGTACTTCCTTTGTCTCTTAATTTGGTTTCAACCTATCCCAGTGCCTACCTCTCGGCTTTTATTGAAAAGACCAGACTAAAAACCTTAATTTGTCCCTTGTGATAGATTGAAGTCAGCCTTTAGCTGCTACACTACTTATTAACAAGTAATGTCTTAAAGCACTCCAAAACTAAGTCAAATTTCTCGTGCAATTTCAATGTATTTTGCTAATACACAAGAATGTGCTAACAAACTGTTATCTAATACCACCTCCCACTATATTAGCAATCATATTGTATGTGATGACACGTGTTCCTGGAGAAGTCATGTGCATACTGCAGGTGGGGGATGTAAGTTCAGTGTGTATGCATAGAAATTTCACACTGCTGTAAACCATTCCAGCCTGGGGAAACAATCTCCACCCACACTCCTTAACAGAGGCTCAAAACAAGATCTAGCCCCACCTCTGTCATGCTTTATTGAGCCTTGATTTTGCAGTCCCATCTGTTCTTCAAAACTGCCAGTTCATCTAGCAACCAATCACATCACACGTTTTTAAACTGTGAGAGGAGTTAGCTGGAGCTCCTAACAAATTGCTGCTGTCATCTACCATCAATTTTCCCATTATCATTGACAGCAGGACAAACCCATGGCCAATACCTATTTGCACTTCCAGCTGAGAGAGAAAGTTCCCCCACAAAACTTCATTTAAACTAAACAACAAATTTTGTTCAGCTGAACTACACCAGCTGAGGATTCACCTATCCCTCAAAAAAATGTAGAGTGGAAGTACTTTTTAGCCCTAGAGTGATGACTGAGGCAAATTTTATCAGATAAAGTCAGCTTAGAATTCTCTGCCTACATTAAAAATTTGAGACCTTACATTACTACTTGTTGATGGAAATATTTTCTGCAGTTTAGCAAAATACCCACTTAGATTGATGTTTTATAAAGATGCTTTGACATTCCTTGGAAGCTTTGCTCCAAACTCTCATAGGACTCTTCAAAAAACTAGCCCATCACTAGCAAGAGCACTGGATAACCTACCTGTATGCTAGTAAAACACACGGCCATGCAGAATAGAGCAGTGTCACACAAACTGCTGGTACTTGAGAAATGTATTCAGAAACTGCCTGTGAACATCTGAGTGAACACCAGCCCCTGGTGCACCAGGTAGTATTTTTGTAGGACAAACCACAACTTCCAGGGCCCAGTGACATCCCCAGACACTGTTTTCTTTATTCACACAGAGCTGGCCACTGAGTCCAAAAATGCTGCTGAGCCCTTAAAATATTTTTTTCTGAACTGACATTAAAATACTTTCAAATAGAATCACCAAGTTTGGTGGTCACTTGAAAACCTTGAATATTATTTCCGTAACATTAATGATTGATTTTTTTGAGAATGAGAATGAGCCTGGCTTCTGAGGAACCACCACACACTCTTCTGAGGATCTTCAAACACAAGTAGATCTGACTACATGTTGCTGGATAGAGTGCAGAGTAGGTATTACACTATAGTATCACAGATTTCAACATCAGTGTGGGGGTTTTTTGACAGTGTGTATGACAATGCCAGTTCTGCTATTATCCTATGGCCTATATGTGTTTACAAATTTTTTTCCTCCATTTTCTTCTATAACATTAAGGACAAGACAATATAAAAATTACTTTACAGCACATTGAAAATAAGCTTGTATTATTTTTCTGTTTCTACATTTTGTTCTTATTTCACTATCATTGATAACTTCCTTTAATATGATAACATTTACTTTGAAAAGTCAGTGAAAAATTGTGCAGAAGGCAGAAAGGAAAGTAAAGGAAAGGGAAAATAGAAAAGGAGGTCTACCAATTATTATTCAGCTTCCATTTAGAGAGCATTACCTTCTCAAAGATAAATATTAGTTCCAATGCCAGACTCAATCAGCAACGTGTAACAATTCAGAGTTTGTTCTCTGCATAGATCCAGGACAGGGAAATAGGAAAGACATTTTTAATTTTGTTTGGTTTTGAAGATGGCTAAAGACCATTTAAAGTAACAGTTTAATGTGAAGCAGTGGTACTCAGACCTTCAGTGGAGGAATGTCCTATTTAACTACTCAGAGATATTTTGTGACACTTCCTAGTTAATACAATTGTCTGAGTGCTTTTCACACAACATGTAGCTGCCTACATTTATAGGTTTGGAGAATGAGAGAAATAGGAATAGTTTATGTGGCTTGAAGATCTATTTCTCTCCAAATCTTAAGGGACAGGAAAGAAATGAACCTGACAGTGGGCAATGGACCCTAGGAGTTGCTATGGCTATTGTTGCATGCTCAGCAAAGGGAGTACTCCAAATTGCTCCATTAGTTAGAAAACAATCAGACATCTTCTAAGCCACTGGCAAATGTCTCTCCTCACTGTGTCTCCATCTAAGACAAGTTAGTTTTTATCATTTACTTGCTGCAAGTCAGCTGAGATTGGTACCCTTTTTGCTCAGGGAGATTAAAGCTCCCCATTGGAAATCTGGGTTCAACTACCATCCTGCTTTGTCCCATCTCCTCTACGGACTGCTTCATGACTGACTCTTTTGCCTCCTTCCTCCAGTCAGATGGAGCTACTTTTATCAGTGGCTCTAATATTTACAGTGTGAAAAGGGGATCTAATCACACTTGCTCATGTCTCTCTTGCTTGAAGAAAACATATGTAGGGTAGATGATGGGAGATGGAGTGATATTGTACATCAGGAAATCTATTAGTCAGTCAAAGCAGTACATTCATTGCTCTTGGAAGATCAACTCTGTTGTTACAGACAATTTTTTCTTGCCTTGGTCTCTTAAATCTATGGGGTCAATGAAAATCTTTGTCTCTCCTCTCCATCTTTGCTCTTATGAATAGTAGCTAATGAAAAAGTAAGATAGCAGTCTATACAAGAGTTAAGGAACATTAGTCTTATTGTGATTAGCCATTGTTTCTTAGTCAGGTTTCCATCTCTACTAAATGTCACTAGCATACATGAAGGAGAGCATTCAGGTCAAAATCAGATGATATCTGAGTTCTAATTGGAAAAACAAAACAAAAACAAATAAACAAACAAACAAAAAAAATGCTTTGTGTTTTCCTCTGAATCCTAGTATTGCAGAGAACAAAATCTGGGAAGGCAGAGAAAAAAGAAACAACTCAGAATGCAGCAATCAAGATCGCTTCTAAATGCATAATGTGGATGATATTGAGGTGAATACCTGCAAGGAAACTTGAATAAGCTAGTTCTGGCATTTAGATATCTACTGATTCCAAACTGCCTTTGTGAAAACTGCAATTTAAAGAGCGTAGAAACTTAATTCAGTATTCCATGAAATACAAAAGAAGAGAAGCATGGTATCATTTGACTGATTTATTCTGCTTCTTTCTTCAAGAGTGCCTGCATTTTATTCTCTTGAGAAGACTTCTATCTTTCAGAAAAGCAGACTGGGAAACTAACCAGGTATTGTCAATGCACCATCACCTTGCAGCTGGGAATAAATTTGATGAGCTGATTCCTGGTGACACAGCTTTTAAAATACAGGTGATGTAAATGGAGAATCTATACAGTTGTCAATAGTTTTGGAAACCTTATTTGTCATCACTCCAAGTTTAGAAGCAGACCACCTAAAGTTTTCTCATTACTGGATGACGTTTTTCTTGGCTAATACTAGAAGCAGCTAACACTATACGTGGTTGGTGAGAGCATTAAAACACCCTCAGATCCAGATCCAGGCTGGAATAGTCTTAAAATTTAGTAGCATGAAGTTGCAGTGGTTTATTCCAAAATATTTAGATTTTTACAAATAATATATCACATTTTATTGGAGTTATCAAAGTATACAACTGAGAAAATCATGCATGACATATATTTTATGAGATTCAGCTATTGCTTTATGTTTGTGATACTTTGTAAACAGTGCAAAGAAGCAATGGGAAATTGTTTCTAACGGTCTTGACCTTGCCTTGCTCTGTGCTGGTGTAAAGTGACTTGAAGATCTATGTCCCTAAATGTTATTTTTAAAAAGTGTCTTCAAATGCAGAATCAATTGCAGTGCCATACTTTCATGATAGTTAAATGACACTGTAGGAATCAAATACAGGTGCTGCTCTTTGTCCTTGAGATGTGACAGCTCTTTCAGCTGAAAGTATCTTTATGGCTGCTCTAAGGTGTACCTGAAGATATATTTGATTTATATTACTTTAGAGTCATGGGTCACACAGAGCACTTCAATGCCTTCTTCACTCAGCTGCATCAGCTGATTAGTCACAGCCAAGATTCCTTCAAGGGGGCCTGATGCCTCATCTAACAAACGGGAAGATGCTTCTACAGGGGCTCTAATGTCAATTACAGGCCCCAACTATAATCAGACCCAGGAAAAAATTTTCTCAATGTTGAAAAGTGTTTGGATCAAAGTGTTGATTTCTCAGTGTTTCTATCCAATCAAACTTTGCTCATATGATGACAAAAACTGTGTCATCACAAAATCTTGTGACACCTTTTCCTTCCGAAATTCAGAACTCCTTTCCTAAGACAAATTAGAAAGTGACCTTTCTTTGTCTGAATATGAAGACATTACTGAATTCTTTGTTTTGAACACATCCTAGTGGGTTTTCTATTTGGTTCTCATTCTGTCTGAATTTTTTTTCCGGTGTAAAATCTGTGGGAATGCAAGAGGAATGGGATTTATTGAGCAAAGTACTGACCCTGTTTGTGTTCCTCCCAGTCAAATCTCAGTCATGGTCTTTGAGTACAAAACGTGTGTGTGCATCAACTGTTATTCTGTTATTTAAAACAAATAAACCAATTTCAATGAATTCCATAGGTGACTTTTTCTGCCTTCAGCTATTATGCTCTTCTGATGGTCTTGCTTTTGAATAAACTTAGGAGTAAGTAAGCACTTTAATTCTTCAGTCAAACAGACTCAAATATAAAAATATGACCAGTTTATTCATATTCATTTTCTGTGAACATTTGCAGTCACATTTTTAAATTAAAATGAATAAGTGAATAGTCAGCTTCGGCTTCAGATCCAGACAAGCTGGCCTCTGGAGTTTCTTACGTAATTCATGCTCAAGGGTGCTTTGTGCTCCTTGAAGAGCCAAGTGACCTCCAATTGCAGCTAAATGGAGTCAGTCAGACACTGTCTTTCTACTGGATATCTCCCTCAACTCCTTGCATCTCTAAATTTTTAATCTCATTTGTCGCATCTCTGCTGTCAGCTTGTTTCCTGCTGTGTATTCAAAATTCTTTATTCTCCTGGCATTTCCACATTAAGCATTTCTACTCCTTTACTCAGTCATTCTGAGGCTGGACAATAATTTGATTTTTTCTTTCAGAGTCATTATTCTAATGATAGTGAATCTGGACAGTATTCAGACACTGCAAACTACAAAATTTTATAGTGAGGAGTATTTTTAAATATGGGAAAAAAAGACAGATAAATCCTGAAAGACTCACACCTTCAACAAGTACTATTTCAGGTAAGGAAGATGTTACATGGAACAACCATAGCATGCTCACAAGACAACCTACTTCAGAAGGTGTCACAGCTGGGTGGAAAACAGAATTGCTGTCCTCTGGGAAATTTTACTATCTGATGTTTGTTTTCCAACTAGCATATTTCTCTTTGTTGGCAGCCAAAGGAAAGACCATCCTTCAAATATAGTTGTGGAGGTGATGGGGCATGGTGATGAGGACAGGAGATTACTTTATGCTCCTGTCAGAAAGTATTTGGAGCACCATGGTGCACTGATCCTAAATGCTCCAAATGCTTTCCCAGGTCTACAACTCTCAGGGTAACAACGAAGCACTGTTTAATTTGCACAGACTGCATAGCTTCCTTTGTCCAGGTAGCAAGAGAGAAAGGCACAAAACTTGATGCTCCCGTAGCGTTTAGTAGTGGCCTCTAAGAAGCAATGGAGGTCCAAGATTGCTTCTACACCCAACAGCTGCACTAAAAATAGGAATCCTAATTCTTCACCCTCCCAAGGAAAGGAAAGGAAAGGAA
>VWYH01004197.1:0-29815 GCA_013399365.1 Pampusana beccarii | reverse complement strand
ACAGAAGACTATCAGGTTGGCCAACCATGATTTCCCTTTGGTGAACCCATGTTGACTACTCCTGATAACCATTTTTCCTCTGCATGCTTGAAGATGACATCCAGAATGAGCTGCTCCTCATCTTTCCAGGGATGGAGGTGAGGCTGACTGGCCTGTAGTTTCCTGGGTCCTCCTTCTTGCCCTTTTTGAAGACTGGAATGACATTGGCTTTCTTCCAGTCCTCAGGCACCTCTCCTGTTCTCCAAGACCTTCCAGAGATGATGGAGAGCAGCTTAGCGATAACATCTGCCAACTCTCTCAGCATTCCTGGGTGCATCCCATTGGGGCCCATGGATTTGCGGATGTCCAGGTTCCCTAAATGATCTCTAACCCAATCTTCCTCAACCAAGGGAAAGTCAGACTTTAACTCCTATCTCTAGGTCCTGGGATACCTGAGGGGTGGTCTTAGAAGTAAAGACGGAAATGAAGAAGGCATTCAGTAACTCTGCCTTCTCTTTATCTTCTCTCACCAGGGCACCCTCCTTATTCAGCAGCAGACCTACATTTTCCCTAGCCTCCCATTTGCTGCTGATGTACTTGAAGAAGCCCTTCTGTTGTTCTTGACATCCATGACCAGATTTACTTCCAAATGGAGCTTGGCCTTCTTCATTGCATACCTGAATATTCTAGTAGCCATCAAATTACTGGGGTTTGGGGCTTGGTCTCTTAGTCATTCCTAGGCAGGCTTTACCTCACTTCATGGAGGCTCTGTTGGGTGCTCTAACAACCCTTCCTTGAAGACAGTTTCTTCCACCAGCTTCCACCAGCTCAAAAAATGCTGAATTTATTTATAGTAGATCAGTTTTGGCAGAGGAAATCAAGCAAAACCCACCCCAGAAAGGTCAGTAAGCTGCTTATCAGAAGGTGTTTGTGGTCTATATCTTCATCCATTCTTCCAGAGAACAGAGGGAGAATCATAATTTTCAACAGTGCCATTGTAGTCTGCTTTTGATAGTAAAGTACCGCCTTTAATACAACACTTCCTGTTTGATGGTCTCACACAGAGGAATCTGGGCTGAACTTCCTCCTCACTTTGAGGAGTTCAGATAGAGGCTCCTGGCTTTTGCAATGATGTTCTGACAGTATTACTCTGACTGACAAAATTTCTTGCTGAACCTGTCATCACAGAGAAATTATTATACCAGTCAGGGGAGGTGGTGCTCAGAAGCACCACAGAAGGTAACCATTGTGTCCAATACAATAATTTTATACTTCAGTACTTTCACTCTGCCTGTACGTTCCACTTTAAACAGCTTTTCTTGGATCTGGCACTAATTCTGGTAACTTAGATCACGCATTTTATATAGCTGCCATGTAGCTTTCTTATATATCTCTCTGAGTACATTTTAAGCCCCACTTCTGACCCCATAAACTCTCTTTCCTACATTTACTAGAATGGTGGTTTTATTCCAGTGAAGCCTATGGAGTGTATCGGACTCAAACAGCATGAGTATCAGGGCAATTTCTGTGACTGGTTGTAAATGAGAGCATGCCTGCTGCTCTGTCTGGTCATAAAGACTGCAGAAGTGAATGACCTTTGGTTGCAGAATGATACTTCTGAAGTTCTGATGGAAAATCATAATACATTTAAAATAACCAAATAAAACCAGAGTTCTGTATTAACCTGTTTGATAATATTGCAGTTCCACAAAGCAAACAAAGTGTTCTTGGAATGGTTTTTCAAGGTTTAAAGTTAATTAAAAAAAAAAAAAGACAGAATTTATGTTAGTTTATGTTGAAGGTTCACTTTGTATTCTATCCAGCTTATGCCTTCCACCAAGTTAAAAATACCTTGTGAGTTAAACACATGCTGTATTGCAGCAGAGGTATTGCATTATTTTATCAATATTATTAACTTTTTTTTGGCTTTTTATCCTTTTATAAAAAGGTTCCACTCAAGTTCATATTTTCAGGCTACTTTCAAAGCAACATCCAAGAATTCCTTCCCTGTTAAATTTCTGCCAGTATTATTTAAATGGAAGGAAGTTAATTTGTATTCCTTGTGGATCTACTCAAACTGATTTAATTTATTTTGGCTCCAATATGACTTTTCATGCTCAGTCATTCTTTATTTTTTTCCAGCCAAAGTAGGAAGTCTTAGTTTTCTTTTAATGATGTACATTTCCCTGTTTGTTTGTTTTCTAGAAATTACTGTTTGTATAGAAGCTGATAGATAGTGATAGATTGACTAAAGATAAATCAATGTTTCTCTGAGGCTTTAAATCTGGGGCTTTCACTAGTAAATCTGCTACTCTACAGATGCAGAGACAGAAATCTGGTATTCAAGGATTCCTCAGCATTGCCATGTGGCTATAAGGTTACTTCCTTATCTCTCAGCCACAGAGATGTTTACAAACTTTTCATATGAATTTTCCTCATCCATGAGAAAATACTATCTTAGTTTATCTAGGAGTTAACCCATTTAAGGCTTCTCATCAAAATCCTACAGATTAATGAAGAACTTGTCAAGCACAAAATAGAACTCAGGATCAGAGTGGTTTTTTGTTGGTGGGGTGTGGGTTGTTTTTGTTTGTTTGTTTGTTTGCTTGCTTGGTTTTGTGTGTGTGTTTGTTTTAAAAATTAGCTTAGACCCTAAATCTTCATATCCTAGCATTGTATCACTGAAGTCCTAAAATGTATATAAAAACCAATCAGCTTTCCTCCAACCACTAACTCTTCATAAATAAAAAGAAATTATCTAATTATTTAGTACTATTCGTTTAACCAGGCTAAATGCAACGATACGTGTTAGGGTCTTGGAATGCTCATTTCCTTTTTGTGTGACACTTCCACAAAACTCAATTATGCCCAGATTTTCCAAAGACTATTTATATGCCTGTCATTGATCACAATATCAAATGTCCTTGATAGTATCAGTTTTACAGAAACAGCAGCGAATGGGAAAAAAAAAAAGACAATGATACATAGTGATGTGAAATGCACTACAGATTGGATGATGCATAAATGGGGAGCACTGTAATAGTTAGGAAGCAAGAAAAATTAGAAAAAGATTTTTTTGTTTTATACCACCGATTAACCAGTACACATAAAGAATAATATAGCTCCACACTCCTGAATTCAATTTCAAGATCAGAAAAAAAGAGAAAAGAAATTGTAGTATTGTATTCAACAGCACAGGAGGGTACACAGTTCCATTATTGGGAAGATGCAACCAGGAAACATATTCAGAAATACATATGGAAAAATGCATCTATAAATCCAGTGAACAAACTTAACCCACAGAAAACCTAAATTCAAGTCTTAAAAGGCCAGACACAAGGTTTAGCATACATTTTCAGGCAGGCACTGTCAGAAATACGAAATACAGCACTGGTCATTGATGTTCAAGAAACAGGGTAGTAATAAAACACACTTGCAGTCTAGATGACTGCTCTGTTGCCATTGCAGTGTTTCTGTGAACTCTGAAAATTCATCCACCTTGCCCCTGTTTCCTCATAGGATAGTCCAAACCTGCTATAAAGATTGCCAGATTCTCAAACCAAAATGCTACAAGAACTAACTGACTCTCCTGTGAGGGAAAGAGAACAAGCTTTTTATATGGTAACTAACTCCTTTATCAAATTATAATATTAGTAATTGAAAATAAATATTTATTCTATCTAGGCTCTACTTTCAACAGGCTCCTTCCTGGTCTTCCCTCAGCTGAAACAACTTCCCTCAAACTGTCCGTATTTCTCTTCTTAAAAAATCAAGATAATTTTTAATCCAATCTGGCTAGGCCCATTGCCTCATACCAAAAGTACGCACCAGCCAGTAGCAATCTCCTACTCTGCTTGGAAAAGTTACAGTAACATGTTTAAATTCTTCTTGTGTTGCTCTCATTGTGTCAGGACCTTTCATTACTGTCCTCTTCTCTTTTGAAGGACTCAGGCATATCTGAGTTGTCAATGCACCCGAACCAAGTACGTCTCATTCTTTGCCCTGTCTACAGCGCTACACCCAGATCTACTATGCAATCCCAATGTAGTAAGGTGGACCTAATTTAGCTTTGCATTCATCACACCATACCATAACAGTATTTAGTTCAATTCATTGGAATAAAGTGATGTAGTTTTCTTTCTGTGATTATAGATGTTTCTGTAATTCCAGGGACAATGGTCCCCTAGAGAAAAATTTTGCACCATTGTACTCTCTTGAAAAGGTGTGACAAATTGCAGTGTGGTTCCCATTTGAGTTCTGCTGGTAGTTATTCAAGAATATGCTCAAAACTCACTAGCTATATTAATAAACTAACATAGGACCACCACCTACTACTGCAGCCAACTAGCACAGAATGACCTGTGTCTGCACTATTAAACTATGTTTAAAAAGATGTCACAGCTGCCTCCTAGAAATGGCCTCCAACCCCACACTAACTTCTAATACATACAGAGACAAGGGAAAGCTCCAACTGACATAGGCCCAAAATAAATAAAGAAACAGATAATGTCACAGGTTTTTCCAACAGTTTAATAGTAGACAGGATTGAATTCCATGGCCTGGGAACTTTCCCTATCACTACTTCATGTACTAACATAGACATAGCTGTAATGTCTTAGATGGATTAATCCCTGTTACAGCTCTCCAAGCCAGTCTGCCTGCTTTGGAGAGGATGCAGTGGCTAATTTTATGCTTTAAAAACTGTAATGCATTACTATTTCTTCATATCAGTTAGATCCTTAAATGCCCACCTGGCAGCATATAAACTAGTTTTATTTTCTGAATGAAAGTAATGCCCTATGTAATTGTAATGTAAATTTCTTTACAACATCCTTCAAGGCTTCAAAGACTCATTAATCTAACCAGAGGTAGAGGAGATAACAGACCCTCTAAGAAATTATTTTGCAGCAATCTTCTAGAATAAAGAAGGGTAGCTGTCAGTAGTTCAATTTCTTTTTTTCTAAACAAATTATGAAATAAATGTTGGTATTGTCTTCCAAAATTTATTTCTCCAGTGATGGAACTTTAACAGAAGCAGCTGGAGCTATAGCGCTACAGGAAGTGAAAATACTGCCAGTATCAGCATAAAACCTGTTGACATTCTAGAAGTTTTCTAGAAGTTTCTGTCAGAAGAAAAGACTCCAGAGGCTGAAAAAGGATGGTAAAATGGAAAGAGAAGCAGCTTATTGCTGCTATCATTTGCCTTAGGAGTGAAAGCTGCACTTGAGTATACTTAAAAATAAGATATCTACCTTGCATGTTGTTTGGTTGCATAGGATATCTGAACTGGCTTCAAATGCACTTCTTAAGTACCAGAAGCAATAATAAACTGTAACAGCTGGAGATAAGCAGGACAAAGTAGCCAATACCGAGCAGCTGAAAGGCGCTGTTTAAATCTACTTGGGGCATCTCTGCACTAGACTGCAGAACAGACTTGAAGTCTGCACTGCATCCATGCAGTGTTCAAGTTTTTATCTCAACTAGTTGTCTGGTCACAAGACAGATAGAGTCCTTAGCTATGACAACTGTTATATAACACCCAAAAGCCCTTCTCTGCCTTAAGCACATCAGAGTGATCTTGGTCCACCTGTAATTTGAAAAGGAGTGCTGTAACTGGATGCTTTCTGCTTGACATGGATACCAGATGTGTTAACTCTTCTTGGGAAATAACAGTGCACAGCTTTAAGAAATAGGTGAAATGATTGATTTTTATGTAAGTGGCAGGTTAAAGTGAACATATTGTACCTACAATGTTCTCCTCTGTAGAAAAGTTTTAACTACAACCAATATATAATGCAATAGTGGAAAAGGAGTTGAGGGGAGAAGGTTAACGCTTTTTTAAACAAATATTGTGGGGATTTTTTTTGAGTTTTACATAATCTTGTTGTAAGCAGCTCTGACCTATGAGGAATCTTCATTTGACTCCCAGAAGAAAATAGAACTGGTCTGTGGGAGCAGATGTAGTAATTCATAGGCTATCTCAGGGTTTATGTCAAGTAAAAACAATTGCTAACAGATGGAAAGAGAAAGCCTATCTTAAGACGAAAACATGCAATCCTAACTCCTATCTAACAGGACTTTATTTGTAGTCAGAAGTCAAGATCTTCTAACAGTCAGAAGAGTAGCTGAATAGTCCTGAACACTGTTCATCTGCTTTCAGGCAGTTGTCACACACTAATCTACCTAAGGAAAACACCAATAAGCCCGGAGTAACCCAGTTAATAAATACTGAACAAGAATTGCAAAAGTAAACTTATCTTTACTTCACGATCCTTCATCTGTGCTTCATTCAATTATATTTCTGTGAACTCTAGCTTTAAAAAGAGCTCTTACAATCCTACTGAAAGAATTGAAATGGGCTACATTTTTGTGTTCAGAAGTCATATCCACCATCTGTCACAAATGCAGTACTGAGCAGGTCAACACTATCCTAAGATCACAACAACTGAATTTCAATACCTGTCTAAGAAAAAAGGCAAACCAGAAAAATAATTATAACCTGTCACTGAATACAAAACAACCCCTCTATATTAAAATCCAGATTTGAGTGGGATATAGGAAAGGTATCAATGAGAGATGTGATGATTACAGGATCAATAATAACTGCAATTTAAACTAGGTATCATTTGACAAAGAAGAATCTAAAAATTCTGAAGCAATTATATGGCAGAAAGAAAACTAAAAAATCTACACTACCATATGGGATAAATTTACTTACATAAGATGTAGCTCTAAGGCTGAACTAAACATACGCCCAATACCTATGCATTCTTTTAATATAAATAGTATAATGGATACTTTGTGCATTTTCTGTACCTTTTAGAGTAAGTAACATCTACATCTCTCTTGTATCTAGTAAAAGCAGACACTGGGGATGCAGGCCACATGCTTGATTTACAAACTTTTAGGAAATTAAGGTTTTCATTATATCTTTGACAGTCCTCAGCTGTTAAATGTCTTGGTCACACCAGAGCAGAGGAGCAGAATCACCTCCCTCCACCTGCTGACCACACTCGTTCTGATGCAGCCCAAGAAACTATTTGCCTTCTGGGCTGCAAGTGCACATTGCCAGCTCATGTCCAATCTTTCATCCACTAGTATCCCCAAGTCCTTCCCCACAAGGCTGCTCTCCATCCCATCATGCCCAAGCCTGCACTGATATCAGGGCTTGCCCCAACCCAGGTGCAGGACCTTGCACTTGTTCCTGTTGAACCTCATGAGGTTCACATGCACCCACTTCTCAAGCTTGCCCAGGTCTCTCTGGAGGGCATCCTGTCCCTCAGGAGTGTCAACTGCACCACAAAGCTTGGTGTCATCTGCAAGCTTGCTGAGGATGCACTCGATCCCACTGTTTATGTCATTGATGAAGATATTAAAAGGTACTGGTCCCAGTACAGACCCCTGAGGGACACCACTTGTCACTGGTGTCCATCCAGACAACGAGTCGTTGACCACTACTCTCTGGGTGTGACCACCCAACCAGTTCCTCATCCACCAAACAGTCCAGCCATCAAATCCACATCTCTCCAGTTTAGAGAGAAGCATGTTGTAGGGGAGCCTGTCAAAGACTTTACCAAAGTCCAGACAGATGACGCCCATAGCCATTCCTTAGTCCACTGATGTAGTTACTCTATTGTAGAAGGCCACAAGGTTGGTCAGACAGGACTCATCTTTGGTGAAGCCATGCTTGCTGTCTCAAATCACCTCCCTGTCCTCCATGTGCCTTGGCATAGCTTCTAGAAGGATCTGTTCCACCGTCTTTCCAGGCACCGAGGTGAGGCTGACAGGTCAGTATTTCCCACGGTCCTCCTTTCTAGCCTTTTGAAAAAGGGATCCAATATTTCCCTTTTTCCAGTTACCAGGGACTTCACTTGACTGCCATGACTTCTCAGATATCATGGACAGTGGCTTGGCAACTACATCAGCCAATTCCCTCAGGACTCTGAGATGCGTCTCATCAGATCCCATAGATTTATGTATGTTCAGGTTCCTCAGGTGGTCACGAATCTGATCTTCTCTTACAGTGGAGGGACTTTGCTCCCCCAGTCCCTGCCTTGCAGTTCATCCACTCCAGAGGTACAGGAAGAGAGCTTGCCAGTGAAGACTGAGGCAAAGAAGTTGCTGAGTACCTCAGCCTTCTGCTTGTCCATTGTTACCAGTTTACCAGTCTTGCTCATTAGTGGGGCACGCTTCCTTTGACCTTACTAGGCTACCTGTCCCTAATTCCACTGCCTGTGCATTTCCTTCTTGCCCTTTAGTTTGACCAGCAGGTCCCAACTCAGCCACACCAGCCTCTTGCCTTCCTTGTCTGATATCTTGTGCCTGGGGATCACAAGCTGTTTTGCTCTATGGAAAGCCTCCTTAAAGATCTGCCAGCCCTGTTCTGCTCCCTTGTCCTTGGGGGCAGTTTTCCAAGGGATCCTGTCGACTAACTCCTAAAGATCTGGAAGGTGGCTTTCCTAAAATTCAGGGTCCTGGCTTTACTCTTCTCCTGTCCCACATCCCACATCCCTCATCCCTTAGGACTGCAACTCCACAAGCACGTGATCACTGCAGCCCAGTCTGCCTCTATTTAGTTCACTTGCACTGGTGACCATCAGGTCCAGTATTGCATCCCCCCAGTAGGGTTGTCTATTACCCAACTTAGGAAGTTAGCCTCAATGCACTCCAGACATTTCTTGCACTGCCTACAGCTTGCCATGCTACTTTTCCAGCAGATGCTGGGGTGGTCAAAGCCTCCCAGCAGGACAAGAGCCTGCAAAAGTGTTACCTACTGTGGCTGGAGTAAGCAGGCTTCATCAACAGTCTCCCCCTGATTGGGCAGCCTGCAGCTGACATTTGTAGGATATTTGAAGCCCACAAAATGTGGGAATCAGGAAGGCTGGGCATGTTCCCTCACCTTTACAGTGATCAGAAGACCTGGCCTACCCTGTAACCGAGTGTGGGCTGTGTCCTGTAAAAGTGTGCTGACAGGCATCCTTGCATTCTTGGATATTCCAGGCTGCATAGTTTGAGTGTTTCTCCACCCTAAGATTATGCTGCATTAATGAGGGGATTGCTAAATGGAGGAGAGGTGCAGGCATCAGAGTGAAAGGATGCGATGTGTAAAATCTCTAGTATATTTGAACAATTTAGAGAGCTGCCTTACAAGTTTTCACCCTAGAACCACTTTTTAAGAGGAAAGAGTTTAAGGTGTTGTCGCAAACTGAACAGCCAATGGCACCTAATCAATGCCACCATCTAATGAATGAAATGAAATTCATCTAATCAATGAAACAGACAGTAACAAATCCCCAATCAGAAGTCACTCAAAAGTAGGAAGGACACTCAAATATGAAACTGCAGAATTATTAACTATAGTGTATAACTCTGTTGTCTCAAAAAGCCTCAGTACCAGAGCAGAAACTGTATTCACCAACCATAAAAAGGGCTTTACAGGGATTGTGGAGCAATACATTGTTGAGTCAGCTTTCTATACTAGACAGATAGTTTGAAATTATAACAAAACAAACAAACAATGTACTGCTTCTATTTTAAGGCAAATTTTAATGTATCCATCAACAAAAACACTTAAGAAAAAGCTTACCTTGCATAGGATAAAAAGATGATCTTATATGTTAACAACTGATTAGGAGTAATTATAAAACTGTAAATGTACAGTAGGTTTCACAAAAGGATGTTCCCTAGGGGCTGTTCCACCTCCCTCTGACATTTCAATTCACTCTTTAAAGTGAATAAGATCTTTAAAGGACGTTGCAAGTGAGCCGCGTATGGTGGCTTGGCTTTGGCTGGCAGCAAAGCACCTGCACAAACACTTGCTCACTCCCTAGGCCCCTGTTCTGTGGGCAGGGGAGAGAGACAACAGCAACACAGGATTCAGAAAACTCATGAGTGAAAATGTAGAGGACAGGAGGCGCTTGACTTTAAATTTAGTACCAATTCACATATTGAGTTATCGACGGGGGTACTGGGAAACAAAAACATAAAAACACATAGGGAGAAAAACATATCTCATATTCACAGGCTCAGTTTCACTCCAGGCTCCCCTCCTTATCCCTGTTAGCATCACAGGTTATACATTCAGTCCCTTCAGTGAGGCTGTGAGTGGCACAGGGTGCTTGGAGTCATGATGCAGCAGCCTCTCTCTGCTGCTCCTTTTTTCTTGTAGTTTTCCTTTGCGCTGTTGTGGGTCCTCCAGAAGATGCAGCCCCTTTGAGGGAGCACCTACTCTGACATGTAGCACCTCCTCCTCCTCTGACTGCAGTGCCCCTGCCATTACTCCTCACTTCCTGCTTTGTTTCCTCCTCCTGTCTTTCTCCAGATATTTTTACCCTCCCTTAAATATGTTTCCACAGAGGTGACAGCACCTTGGCTGAGGGGCTCAGCTGTGCTCTTTGGGGGGTCCACCGGAGCCAAGTGGAACTGGCTGTGCCCAGCACAGGGCAGCCCTGGCCTCTCCTCACAAGGGCCAGCCCTGCAGGTCCCTCCTGCCAGTGTCTGGGCACCTGCACCCAGTACAGGGACTAAGCTGGCTGCACCTTCAAAATTGTTCAGAAAAGACAAAACAAAAATCTCCAGAAACAGTTGCAGATACTAGCTGACCGTAAGATAACATCACACATGAAATGCAGAGTTGATAAATGCAGAATGGTGAACGTAAGGAAAAGCACACATAGAATCACAGAATGGTTAGGTTCAGAAGGGATCTCTGGAGATCATCTAGTCCAACCCACCTGTTAAAGCAGGTTCACCTAGTGTATATCACACAGGAATGCATCCAGGTGACTTTTGAATGTCTCCCAAGAAGGAGACTCCACAACCTTCTCTGGGTAGCCTGTTGAATCATTTTGGTTGGAAAAGATCTTTAAGATCTTCTAGGCCTACCATTAACCTAACACTGCCAAGTCCACCTCTAAACCACGTTCCTAAGAGCCTCGTCTATGCACCTTTTAAACACCTCCAGGGACGGTGACTCAACCACTTCCCTAGGCAGCCTGTTCCAATGCTTCACAACCCTTTCCGTGAAGAAATTTACCCTAATATCTAATCTGAACCTTCCCTGGCATAACTTGAGACCATCTCCCCTTGTCCTATCTCTTGCTACTTGGGAGAAGAGACCAACACCCTCCATGCTACAACCTCATTTCAGGTAGTTTTAGACAGCAATAAGGTCTCCCCTCAGCCTCTTTTTCTCCAGGCTGAACAGCCCCAGCTCCCTCAGCCGCTCCTCATAAGACTTGTGCTTCAGACCCTTCAGCAGCTTCATTGCCCTTCTCTGAACTTGCTTCAGCCCCATGAAGAACTCCAGATTAAAGGGCATTTTTTTCTAGCCAGGCATGGTAGTGAGCAGCTCAATGCTCAGTCCAAAAACCTAGGTAATGTTAAGAAAAAAAATGAAGAATAAACCATAAAATATCACAACTATAGTGTCACATTTTAAACACCATATGCAGGCAGGCCTTGTAATCCTGTTTCAAAATACTGAATTACAAAACTATAGAGAAGGGTAACAAGGATGACTGAAGTTATACCATGTTTTTTACAGGAAAATAAACTAATTGAGCTAGGACTCTTCAACTTGGGAAGGCAAAAATAAAAGCAAGAGATGACAGATCCTTGCAAAATCAGATATGGTAAGAAGAAGGTAAATATAGACTGTTCATTACTCCTTTTAGCACAAAAACTGGCAGGCATCCACTAAAACAAGCAGGCAGCAGTTTTTTCTGGGCCTTTTTAAAGGGGAAATGCTTTTTTCACAGTGTACTTAATATTAAATGGTGAAATTAAATTCGACAGAAGGTTGTAGAGGCAAAAAGTGCAAATGAATCTGAAAAAAAAAAAAAATAGGAAAATTAGTGAAAGATGGGGACAACTGAATGCAGTCACCTGAGTTAGGATGTCATTAAATGATTGATTCCTGGGAAGGCATGTATTTGCTTTACAGACCAGGTGTTACAGGACACTGCTGAAAGTGAGTTATTGGCCAGTGGTCTGAACCAATATAACAGTCCTTAAACTCAAAAGGTAGGGAGTAACCTGACCTGGACTACTTATTTTGAAGTATATATGTACTAAAGAAAACAGTCTTTCAATTTTACTTCATTTTCTCTTTCTCCTGTTGATAAGTGTTAGGCCCTAGTTGTGCATTTTATTTTCATTACGTTTCTTCCCCCCAGAAAAATGCAAAGGAGAACAGTATGAAAATAAAACTTCAGTACCAGCTCTACAGCTTTTTACTGACCAATAAAACCCTATTATGGAAGAAGGCTCAGAGTAGATGGGCCAGGGTGATAAAGCTCAGAGAATAATGCAAGTCGTTACTGACCGCAGCTGTGGCAAAGATTTTATCCCAACACACAGGAGACCAGAAGGTGGCCTTTGTTTTAGGTAAACAGCTATCAGCCATTGTGTGGATCATCTGGTTGTATAGGTGTTTCTCCCTGAGTTCGTTAAAACAGTGTGAAAATCCCACTCTCTCACCAGACCAGCACGGGAGGAGTGAATATCTGGGTCAGCCCAACATGGACTATAAAAATCAGTCAACTAGCAAAATTATTTCGAAGAAAGCAATGGGCTTGAGCTGGCTTCAACACACGTATGCCTTCCTGGTTACTGAAGAGGCCTAGCATTGCCATGGCGAGCATGTTGTAGAGACCAGTTGTGGGAACAACACTGGTACTGTGACTGAACTCTGTTTTGCAACTGTTATGTTTTACTAAATGTGACTTAATTGTGTTTTCAGCATCTCACACTGCTAAATCAGAATTATGGTGTATCAACTATATTCAAATAACTAAATTTTATGTTAAAGATATCCCTCTACACATGAAATATCTAAATGAATCTGGACAGCGTACTGGATTCTGACACTACCGTAAATCAGCACACTTTCTTTGAAATTACACAATTAATGAAACTATGCTGAGCAGCCAGCCGTACCTGAGGAATATTTCAAAACTTCTGTTTGCTTCTCTGCGAATGGTCTGTCATGGCACATTTTAGTCCCAGTTTGGATGTTGTTGTAGATACAGTATTGACTGCAACGGTAGGCTTTGGTTTATTTTTCAGTATACAGTCTGGTGGTTGATTAATGTATATTGTATAATATAAACAAGGCAGTTAAAAGGAATTTCAATGTTTTCTGCACATTAATTTTATTATTTAAGGCACAAATAAAGCTCAGCTTATCCTATCTACTTTGGTCTTCTCTTCCTTGTTGTTGATTTCATAGGTTTTATCTCTCTAAATATTACTCAGCATGATGGGTTTTTCAACCTTCTCCTCTCACATAACTTCACTCCAGACACTGATACCTTATTCTTAATAAATCCCAAATATATCCAGCGTTTTCTTCTGATTAATTTCAGAGCTGATGAACTGTTGAGCCCTCTGATAATCTTAGCGTGTGTTGAAAACACACTCCTTCTAACATGGTAACTCCTTCTTCCCCTGGTAATTACATGTTTCTAGGTGTCCTCTGGATTCTCAGCTTTCATTTCCACAGGTTAATCTGGAACCAGTAATTAAACTGAGAATACATACCTTTAGTTTTGCATTTAATTTTTAGCTTTCTGTTGACTAAATGAGTTGATGAAACCATGTAAGCTGAAAACACCTGCCATTTCGTTACATTATTTACATTTGCATAGCCCAACTAATGTACAGTTATTGCTGAACATGTGAACTGACTGTTCATTATTTTTGGCTGTTGTATTCATTTGGCTGCTAATACACTGTTTCCACTGAAATATATTAAGGTTAACACTATTAAATAAGCCGTTTCAGGGTGATGACCAATTTGCTTGAAGTTTGATAGCACCAACATGTAGTTATGACAACAATGAAATGCAAATTTTTATTTACAATTCAAGGTAATATCGAGATACCAACTTCATCATCAGGGAATGTGTGGGCATGTGTAATGTGCATATAGTAGAACAAAAGCTGTAATGCTTCTAATGCACATGACGAACATACACTCTTTCCAGTCATTTGATGTTTGTCTTGTAGCTATCAGACTTTCCATCAGTTAATGGCAGACATAAATACTAAGAATAAAAGTGTCATGCTGTGGTTATCACTTGTGTTCTCGTTAAACCGTTCACTTACCTCTGCACTTCAACTACACAAGCTGTTTAGCCGTTACATATACAGCCACGTGCACATAGATTCTTCTCTTTGGATTGCAATACCATTCCAGTCAGCTCTACAGCAAACTGGAAAATTGTTTCTTGACACTGGTCTTTGTGCTATAGTTTTCTATGTTAATGGAGCATGTAAAGCTAGTACATGCTTTCTTTTAAAATTACTTATCCTGTTTTGTCCTGGAACAAATTGGGAACATACATCTATCTTTGTATGGGCAATGCTCTTCTGAGGTGATATCAGATATCAGCTGCATGATATCAGCTGCAGTTCTCTAACACCTCTGGTATCCTAGCTGTGGCAATTTACTTCACATTTTCCAGTTGTATTTGCCATGGTCGTCTTCTGCAGCCTTGACATTGATGCCTACTGTTTTTACAGATAAAATTGTTGCTTTGAGCTTGACAGGCTTTTTTTAAAGTTGATAATTTATTTCATAATTATAGCTGCTCATAACGTAATTCATACCTGTGTGCCAAAAGACAAGCTGGTGGGGAAGAAGACTGGTCTGGCTGAATAGAGAGCTTCAGCTAGAACTCAGGAATAACAGGAGAATCTATAACCTTTTGAAGAAGGGGCAGGCTTCTCAAGAGGACTACAAGGGTGCTGTGAAGTTACGTAGGGTGAAAATTAGAAGGGCCAAAGCTCAGTTAGAGCTAAGCCTGGCTACAGCTGTAAAAGGCAACAAAACATGTTTCTATGAACACATCAGCAACAATAGAAGAGCTAAGGAGAATCTCCATCGTCTGGTGGATGAGGGGCAAAACATAGTGACAGAAGATGAGGGAAAAGGCTGAGGTACTAAACGCCTTCTTTCCCTCAACCTTTAATAGTAAGATCAGTTGTGCTCCAGGTACACAGCCATCTGAGCCAGAAGACAGGGATGAGGAGCAGAATGAACCCCCAATAGTCCAAGGGGAAATGGCTGACAACCTGCTACACCACTTAGACACACACAAGTCTATGGGTCCAGATGGGATCCATCCAAGGGTACTGAGGGAGCTGGCGGAGGTGATCATTAAGCCACTTTCAGTTATTTATCAGCAGTCCTGGCTAACTGAGGATGTCCCAGTTGACTGGAAGTTGGCAAATGTGACACCTATCTACAAGAAAGAACGGAAGGAGGATCTGGAAAATTATAGGCCTGTCAGTCTGACCTCGGTGGCAGGGAACATCATAGAGCAGATCATCCTGAGTGCCGTCACGTGGCATATACAAGACAACCAAGTGATCAGACCCAGTCAGCGCAGGTTTATGAAAGGCAGGTCCTGCTTGACCAACCTCATCTCCTTCTATGACAAAGTGACCCACTTAGCAGTTGAAGTAAAGACTGTGGATGTTGTGTACTTAGACTTCAGTAAAGCCTTTGATTCCATATCCTACAGCATTCTCCTGGAGAAGCTGGCAGCTCATGGCTTGAACAAGTGTAGAACTGGCTGGATGGCTGGGCCCAAAGAGTTGTGGTGAATGGAGTGAAATCCAGCTGGCGGCCGGTCACAGTGGTGTTCCACAGGGACACCCTCTTAGGCACGTGGTTTAATGCTAGATTTAGGTTATGTTTGGACTTAATGATCCTGAGGGTCTTTTCCAACCAAAATGGTTCTACGATTCTATGATCATTGATTTTATGGCTTAGATCCAGCTTAAAACCATTAATTTCCTAGACCATACATAAATTTTGTGCTTTGGAAATTATAAGTAATGTTGTTTTCTTTGAGAGACAACCATCTTATATTTGTAGCTCCTTTACAATTTTATTCTTTTTACTTCATTTTCATCACCTATTTCTCTCCATTCATTTACTCCAAGAAGTTTGACTTCATAGTCTTTCACGTTTTCTCTCTGCCTGCATGTTTTCTGTTTCTGCAGATACTGATTTTGGGTTCCAGAAATCTATGTAGAATTTGTTTCTCCTTTAGTAGCTGATTCCTCAAAGGCCTTTTTTATTAAGGATCATCAGTCCAGTAAATGCCAACCTTTTTTTTCTTTTTCTGTGTAGTATAATTTTTCTTCAGACTTTTGACCTTTCACTCATCCTCCTGTAATACCTGGGAAATCAGTGCAATTTTGTCTTTTTCTCTCTCCTGTCTGCACCAGCTTGTCATTTGTGTGCATTTCCCTACCCTTATTTTATGAAATTGTATTTTCATTATTTTCAAATTCCATTTGTATGATTTCTAAAGAGCCTTTCTCTCCAAATAACAGACTACAATATCCTATCCTATCCTGAACTACATCGTTCACGGAATAATCTAAATAAACAGATTTTCAGTCTGTATCACATTGACTAAGGAAGATAGAGTATGGTATTACTCACAAGGCATTGTCCAAGTCAGCAAATTTTGACTATGTGGGATAATAACGCACTGAGCGGTGACAAATAACGATGCCCATCAGACACTACAGTAACATTTCCAAATTGAAATTTTCTAAATTTGACTGAAAGTTTCATTTCTCTACAGAAAAAAAAAAAAAAAGTGTGGAAATTGCATAGAATACAATTTTCCTCAAAAAATATTTTTATTTGATCCAGCAGTTAGCGCTTATCTGGCCCTGAGCTCCAGACATGAGTATCTGTAATGTTCAATGTGTATGTCATGCTCTCATAGTAGCAATTTTCAAAGAAAGTGTAAGGAAAGCATTAACTGGAACACATTAACTTTATGACATTGCTATATGAAAGTAAAGCATTAAATTGTGTCATTACTGCATCCTCTCGAATTGAAACTCTCAAACAGATGCATTATTGCACTCAATCTCTTTACATGTCATTGTCATGGAAGTAAATGCAGTTTGTAAAGTGAGAATTGTGTAACATATAAAAAGGATCATTATGAAGTTTAAAATATCACTTTACAGAGAGCTTGGCAAGTTATAATGATGAATCTCAGTTTTCCTAGTGTGTTCATTAGCAGCAACACTCTCATGCAACCTCAAATATCCTTGTAGCTGGGAAACATACCAAATAAACAAACAAACAAAGTCTGGTAAGTATCTGCTTTATTTCAAAGGGAGCTAGCTACAAGCAGCAGAACAGCAACGGGGTTTTTGTTGTTGTTTTAATTGTTTTTTATACCATATAATCCAGTGCTAAAGGTTTTTTGTGGTGACAATGTATTTCCCTTTTCTAACTGTGTGCAGCTGGGTAGGCCAAATAACACTGGAGAGAAAGGGGTGAGATCCCTGCCTGGAATATCAAAAGGAGATACAAGAAACTATTTTGCATAAATTAGATGTATTCAGATTGGCTGGGCTTGGTATTTTAGGATCTTTCTCCATCTTATATTTAACATAGGCCATTTAGAGAAAAACTTCGTAGTGGTAAAAATGGTAGTTTACTAGAAATCCAGGCTCCAGAGGCTGAATTAATTTAGCTGTAAGTTTGCCCCATTTACATTACGTGTTTTCTTCTGGTCCTGGGAATGTGTGTTTAAAATTGCTCCCCTAATACCTTGATAATGTCATAATTCCAGAAATAAATTCAGAAACATTGGAAATATTTTCACATAAATGAAAGATAAAGTAGGTCCCAGCAATCTTATTTCATCTTTAGAAGGTCGTACTTTCAGAGCTTATTATTATAACAGCTAGGAATAATTGAGACACTGACAAATTCTAAACTGATTGGCCTGCTTTACTCATGTTGCACACAAAGTGATAGGATTTTAACTTTACTGCAGGCAGAAACTTACTTTAACTTTTTTCGTTTATTGAAAGTTGACTTTGTGAAGTGCTAACTTAATTTCTGATTCTCAGCTAAGGTTTCAAATAACCTTTTCATTCTATTTGTCACTGTGTATGTACACATTGACATGTTTCCAGATCTACACGAAGAGAAAAAAATTATTTGCAGCATTTTTAGGACAGAAAAAGAGGAAAACCTTACAGGCCATATGGCATTAGAGACAACTTTTATTCAAAAAATAGAAATTGCACATAATTTGGGATTTACGTATAAGTTGAAATTTATCAGTGAACTCAAGGATATAGGCATCACTTTTTTTTTCTTTTTTCTTTTTTGTTGTTTTTTTTTCCTTTTTTCATTTCCTATNAATACTGTCTGGATGATATGACCTACCAGAAGTCTGAACAGTCCAGTGACTCTGTGACTGAAAAATAGAATGGAAATTCCTTTTCACAGTTACTAGGGAGCTGAAACTGACAAATTGAGAGACCTTTCTCCCTTGCCTGTTTTACTGCTTCAAAGAGTAAGAACATCACCTGCAAATATACATAATATTTTTGTGTATTAGTATAAGGTTGCAAGTTATTGACATTGTGATTCCTCCTTTTCAGTCTAAAAATTATTAATATATTTATAGAAGACATATTGAAAACAGGGAGGGACGGTGTTAAATAATTTAGCAGTTCAATAAGTACATTTTTATTTTCTGTTATTTTTGTTGGGGGTGGTTTTGTTTTGTTTTGTTTTGTTTGGGGTTTTTTTTGTTTGGTTTGTTTTTTTCTGGTCTTGACCAAAAAAAGCATTCTTGTTCATAAAATTGTGATGTGAATGATTCTCTGAATTTGGTCTACATAGGAAAAAAAGCAAAGAAACATGCAAGTGATAAATTCTAACACATTAAAAATACAACAAAATACATGATTTAACAAGAAGATAAAGCACTTTAGACATAGATTTGAAAAAAAAAAAACGCATGTGATACATACACAAAAGGACTTAGTTGGCTTTTTTTGGCAGAAGAGCTCAAACATTTAAATATTCAAACATCATGTTTAGACTCCACTTAAATATGGTGTTACTAGGTACCTGTACACTTTAAAATTCACCCAGGTGTATTTTTCTGAGTTTTTACTTAGAGCTTAGGTATATTTTGTGGCAAGTGTTGTAGTTCCTTTGCATACTAGAAGATAAACTACTTCTGTTGATTTTCAGAGTCTAACACAACAGATCATATCAGAATAAGTTTTCTTGGAAATTGTTCAAATGAAACGCAGTGTTACATTTGAAATGCATCCTATTGCAGTAATATCAATCTGCCCAGTCTACTTTTGTACTTTTTGCATTTTTCATCTATAAATAGATGATGGGGTTAACATAAACATAATATTTGGATTGCATTTCTCGTTAGCAGAAATTTTGCTGAAATTAAGATGCAACAACATAGCTTTAGAGCATTATTCACCCTTCAGTCTTTAATCCAGGTCCCAAAGTCCGAAGCATGGCACAGCAAGTTGACCAGGGCTGATGAGTAGGTGCTTAGGATGGCACTAAGGTAAAATTCAAGTGAGATATGAATTAGTTCTGTCCTTTGCAGATCATGTGGTAGTTGTGGATGCAGACTGAGCCAGGTTCTGTAATGTTGGCTGTATGCTGCTCTGCTTTAGCGCTTTGACTTCTTGATGGATTAATTAAATGGTTTGCTAACACTTTCCATATAGGTAATATAGAATGTTGTTACATATCTGCACCATGAGGGTGAATTTTGTCCTTCTTTAAACCCTTCCAAAGTGCAGCCTTTGAAAACAATGTGGTGACTGTAGTCTCCTGTTTATTCTAGTGTATGCATTAGATGTATTTTCTTTTTTCATACACAGAACTTGATTATCTATTTTAACACTCAAAAAG
This sequence comes from Pampusana beccarii, assembly GCA_013399365.1. Taxonomy (NCBI): domain Eukaryota; kingdom Metazoa; phylum Chordata; class Aves; order Columbiformes; family Columbidae; genus Pampusana; species Pampusana beccarii. The sequence continues at coordinate 10,101 of VWYH01004197.1, read as the reverse complement.
CCTCCTATATTTGGCACTTTTCACTAATCTGTATTTATTTCTACAAACATTAGACCACATATGCACCCTGTTAGTAATTTTAGATCATGACTAGAACTGTATCATTTTAAAAGCATCTCNAAAAAAAAAAAAAAGAAGAAGAAAACATAGAAACACACGTATTATCTTTAAGAAATAAAAAGTAACCTAAACAGGACACTCTAGTCTGAAATCCTTCCAAACTTCGTGTGATTAAAAGAAGCCCTACCAAAAATACGCACAAATTATTATGAATGTAATTTCTGAAGTAATACAGGGAGAAACGCAGTACACTACATACTGCAGTGGTTGCGTCTGTCTTCTTTTATGTGTGCTGCTTTTTAAGCATAGCCAAAGGTTCTGAGAACATCCACTACTGAAGAGGAAATATGCCTGATTTTCTCTGCTGCCTGTGAAGTGTGGTAGAGTCCTCTCTGAAGAAGTACCTCATGCACCACTTTGAATTTCAAGCAAAGACAGCAGCTGTTGTAGTGTTCGTAGGCCAACTATAAACAGCAGTAAAGAACATTCCTGACATTGACACGTGAATCATTCCATAGAACACGATTGCAAGCATCAGTCAGTATATAAAATCTAACTGTAGTGTCTCATAAATGTTTACATGTCCATAAATATGCTTTAATCTAATGCCTAGAGTGTGTCCACAAAGCCAGTCACCAGGAAATGATTTCTATCTTTAATATCTTTAATAGCCTCCTTTACTGTTTTATTTAAACAGATATAATTGCCTTCCCTGAGAATCCTGTTGCTTCCCTGAGAATCCTAAAACACAAGGTGAGAAAATAGAGATGACCTGGGTAATATTCCAACCACATCAGCTTTTAGAGATTCAGTTACTACCCAGATAAAATGTTACAACATAAGTGCTTTAGTATATATAAAAGTCTTACTTAGCAGGATAATGGATTTAATTTTTCAGATGGGCCAACAATAAATTTAAACATATTAAAGACAGTTTAGTGTAGGGTATCTCCTAAAACACAGATTCTTTTCAAATGGTGCATTGTCCTCAGTCTTTTATGTGGCATGCTGACCTAGGTCTACCAAGGGTAAAAATTATTGGAATGAATTCTGTTCTAGCAAGCTTTTATTTTGCCTAAAATGTTAAAACTTTTTGAAGTACTGAGTGATAAAATAGCTCAACCTACTACCAAAAAGCAAAATGCATCCAGGAAAAAGAGAACTTTAAGTCTTGGCTCTGTAAAACCTCATGAACAATGACTGAAGACTGAATCAAAAACTTCTTAAAATGAGCTCACCTGCATGCATAGTGTCATCTTACGACAACATCCATGCTTTAAATTAAAGAGAACAGTACAATTTTTTCTTAATATTTTGCAAAATTGATATCTCCATTTTCTCCTTTTGACTGGTCAGTCCCTGGTGGATGGCCTTTCTTCAAATACTTTATCACTGTCATTATTTGAAACCTGTCTTTTCTTACTTAGTATGCTGTAGGAAATGAGTTAATTATAGGATGCATCCCTGTATATCTATAAGAAATCCAAACAAAAAACTGATTCTGCATCACTGCCAACTTCAAATTCTTTGTTTTTTCATCAGTAGTTTTTGTATGTTTGTTGGTTTGGTTTTTGGAGGTTTTTTTCTTTTTTTTTTTTAATAGCACAGGTTGTTGATGTTGCTGTTTCTGATTGTGTGATCTATTGCCTCTTGTCTTCCACACCTCAGCAGTTTCCTTAGATAACTGTCCCATTTATTGCACAGACAGCTTGTTTCAGTTTACCCTGTTTTTTTTTTCCTCTGATACCTATGTTTAATTAGGTGGAATTTCCTTCTTCCTCTGCTTGCTAACAAGAACATTACTTGGACAAGCACAAGAAGTGGGGCTATGCAAACCTCCTGAGATTCAACAAGACCAAGTGCAAGGTCCTGCGCCTGGGTTGGGGCAACCCCTGGTATCAAAACAGGCTGGGTGATGAAGGGATTGAGAGCTGCCCTACAGAAAAGGTCTTGGAAGTACTGGTGGATGAAAGATTGGACATGAGCTGGCAATGTGCACTTGCAGCCCAGAAGGCCAATTGTATCTTGGGCTGCATCAAAAGAAGTGTGGCCAGAAGGTGAAGGCTGGTGATTCTGCCGCTCCACTCTGCTGTAAGAAAGATGGGGATATATTTTTTTAGCAGAGACTGGTATGACAGGACAAGGGGTAATGGTTTCAAGCTGAAAAAGGGGAGATTCAAGCTAGACGTGAGGAAGACATTTTTTACAATGAGGGTGGTAAAATACAGGAAGAAGTTGCCCAGAGAGGCAGTAGATGCCCCATCCCTGGAAACATTCAAGGCCAGGCAGGATGGGGTTCAGAACAACATAATCTAGTTGAAGATGTCCCTGCTCATAGCAGGCGGGTTGGACTAGATGACCTTTGAAGGTCCTTTCCAACCCAAACTATTCTATGGTTCTATGATTTGTGAAGTACGGTTTTCACTGGCCCTGAAGATATTTGTTGGGATTTGCAGAGCAAGTCCCTATACTCACACTAACTTTGTATTTCGCTTTTTATGTCATGTGGAATGTGGTCACTGGCTAACTTCTGACTGAGATATTAAAATATATACAACTTAGCTATATTGCAGGCTTGTAGAAAGATAGGTCTGCTGTTTCACAGGGCATCTTGCAATTTCCCCCCAAAACCAGCCCTTTATGCATGGATCAAAGAACTCTTCAAATTTTGGTTAACTTAGTCTAGCATTTTTTCCTGCTCCTGGTTCAATACATCATACGTTCCTGAATCTTTAAATGTGTAGGATGTGACATATCCAGTCTCTTTACACTGTGATTTGCTTTAAGAAGAAAACAAAAGCTTTACAGATGCTCAGACCGACAAAGGTGGGACAGACTTGAAAACCATCAGCCTGAATTCTAAAGTCATTGTCCTAAAAACCATGCTTTGCAAGATGTACAGGCCAAGTCTTGATAATCTGAGATACTGACAGAAATGCTAAATGGAGTCTTAGATGTAGGACACATCCACCATTAAGTTGTCCAAAGATTCTGAGAAAGGTGCTGTTGAAGCCCATTTGCAATGGTGTGGTTAAACCAGACTAAGGCATCACACGTGCTTATGAAAGCTGAGCGTCAATACACTCATACTGAGAGATACTCTGTTATTATACTATAAAATATGCATGCAATTGGTTTTGGGGAAGCAAGTGCCACCTGGAACTCATCATAAATATTATATTGTTATTGCCAAAAGGGCTTCCTAAGCCCTTGCTTTCCCTGAGAACACAGACTATTCCTGTGGTCTGTACCAGGGCTTGGGCTGGTAGGACCTGGCTCCAAAGTAATTTCCAGTCACTGCCAGCTGAGGATGGACATAGTACACTACCGCTCACTCTGTTACCTCTTACCTCTGCTTGGCATTTTTTTTATTTTGAGGCAACCATGTGGAGGGCAAGCACAGACCTAGATGTGGCACTACTGTGCTCTGCACTGTGGAAATTCTCCACTGAGAGCGAACAGCCAGACTACAGCACTTTGCAGCAGCTGAGCATAATCATTTCAAATGACCTGTTTCTGGGCACAAATCTACATTGGTCATATACTTTTGTCTAACCTAAGACCATGACAGATTTTTCCACTCTCCAATCAGCCAAAATAGACATGGGAAAATAAGTTCTCATAATTCTGCACAGATAGGTGGCAATTTCCTGTTCAAGCACAGCAGACTCGAGTCTGTGTCATCCTCTGTAATTACAGAATATTTACATCTTGTGACTTATAGCACTTTACATGTGCATGCATATTTGGTATTTCTTTCCGTCATAGATTATCTTACTTCAGTCGGGGCTGAACCAGTGTTTTCAAAATTAAACATTCCACCTTAATGTTAAACTTCAGAGTCAGTGAAAAGCTTGGTAAATCAAATTTACTTTCCACAGAATTTCTCTGAACTATAAAAATAGTTATTGTGTCATTTATTTCCACCAAAAATAGCCAATTTTGATTTTGTGATGTAATTCCCTTTAAAGAGCACTAAAATATAAAGTATTCTAAGCAAAACTCTGCCTTTTATTTAATGCAAACCATATTTTAATTTTTTTTTAAGTCTCTGAAGTTGATACAGAGCTTATATTTCCTCAGGCGAAAAACATTGAGAACCTTCTGAAGGGCTTCTATAACTGCAAATGGTGAAGATTTTGTATGATTTTCCTGAGTCAACAAAATATGGAAAAAAGTTATTTCCCTCTACACTGTTTTTGAGCAGACTACAAGTAGTAGGATTAGATTATTAATGCAATTTCTATGGGATACATTTGTACTTTTTGTAATTTTTTTAAACTTCTTAGCCTAAGAGACAATATTTAATGAAATACACTAAGTAAAATTATGGAATATCTTTCTTGATATGTTCTGCCTACATTTAGTGTCTTCCTACTTCGAGTATAGAACTGTACGGTAGGAGAGCTGAAGTGATAACCTAACCTTGCTGAAGCAAATCAAAATTTTGGTATCTACTTCAGTGGAGTCAGAACTCAGTCTTAGATCCGCTTCACATGTCCGCCCTCTGACCTGGATGATGTACGGAAAATCCCATTTCCTTGTGGGCTTTTCTTACCGTGGTTGGTGCCAGTGTCTTATGTGTTAGACAGTGTATTGTGTTTTATGGCGTTTTAGAGAATGAGTTGCCCTGAAGAGCTACTGTCTGAACACGTTACTTGGAATGTGGCAGATGAGCGTTTTGTCCTGTCTTAAGCATTAGCCAGTTGTGTAAAACTGTCATTGAAAGCTGTCATTAAAAATGAAATTAATCATAGCAATGCAGGCTGAGAGTACAGCTTCACAAACAAGTTTCCACAGCAGAGGGCATACTATGAACTTACAGCATCTGATGGTTATTATACAGTAACAGTTTGCATGCATGTTTTTGTCTGCAGCAAATATGAGATCATGTTGAGGTAGCTTAGCTATCAACAAAAAGGGCTTGCTTGTTCATCTGCCCATATAAGGTCTATAAGCAGCTGATGAAGACAGCCAAAAACCTCCTCTGACAGGGATCGGAGTCCAAATCCTTTGTATGCCAGGCGAGTGCAGAAAAGACTAAATTGCTGGTAGGTCCAACCTCTCTAACTGACCAGAATTTCAGTTTTTGACATGGAGAAAATTTCTTTTTGTTGAAACTTATAAAGAGGACATGAAGTGCTGTTGAACTACAGTTTTCCAATTAGAAAAAACATAGCGGGGGGGGAGGGGTGAATTCACAACAAGCTATACACTTGATCTCAGCAAATGCCTCAAAGTGTTACTGTCAAAGAGATATGTGAGAAAATATAGCTGAAGGCATATGGGAAGCGCTTTTAGTATCTGTCTATATACAGTTTAACCATCATTGAATTAAGTAAAATTTAAAATAGCAATAATAAAAATGGGCACTACTTCCCAAAGAGTGAATAGCTCCTGCTATGGTTTGGATTCAGACAAAAAGCTCCTTTCCTCACCCCCAAATCTATATAGCCTATGTGGGTATCCTGCTGGGAACCATTAGTAAAATGATGGCTCTCACTGGGAGGCCATTCACAGTTACCAAAATATAGTAGAACCTCACAAATTCACCATGTAGCTTCTCAGAAAAATCTCTTTCCGGTTCTCTGACATGGAAAATTAATGCACTAATATCTCATATTGTATTTTCACTACAATGTGTTTTGGAAACATATTACTCTGCATGCAGTAATGAGTTATGAAGTGCTGTAAGTAAATGATACTAAAGCATAGCCTTTCAAATAAAGGAAAAACTCATTTAATGTTGTGTCTCCCTTGCTTTTATAACTGTGATTATTCACTTAAAAAAAAAAAACCACACACACAAAAAAACAAGCAAACAAACAATAAAACCCATTACTACATAAAAGTGTGCCTGAATCAGAGAAGTCTGCAATGCAATAACAACAGTGTGTGCCCCTAAATTAAACATCCTTCCTTGCTGTTACACTGCAACTTCATCTGAGGATCTCTGCACTACATAAATACACAACTGCACAAAAGAACGTAAAACAGATAGTATGGCTTCATTGAGATTTAGTTTCAAGACTTTCTAAAGAATTGCTGTAGCATTTATTCTAGAGAAAAATATGTTCTCTTCCTATCACACACACAAAGAAAATGCTGATAGATTCAAGTAAGCTTATTGCAACTGTTTCCACATTACTGATCCCGTGATTGTTCTGCAAGGCGATTGCAAACACTAAGTCATCATTGCATGTTAGTCATGAAAATGAAGCAGGAGGTGAACCTGAATATGGATACTGACCTGCTTTTTGTTTATCTAAACATCAAGAGAAATTAAGCACTACCAACCCACACCTCGAGTCCTACACAGTGGAATAACTATACAAAAATGCAGTTCACAGCATCATCTTTAATTGTGCTGCTACGGAAAAGCTGTTGCGTTATAAAGATGAGGTATTTGAAATGCTGCTATTTGCAATGCCAGGAATGTTAAAAATGCAATACTTCTACTACAATAGCAAGTAGATTTTATTTCAAAGAGGAAGACATTTCAACAAAAGTATGTATGGATGATTACAAACAGAAGCATAAAAGATATCCAAATTTTTGCTGTATGAGTACTTCTCCTGCAGAGTATCAGTGTCCTGTGCACATTAACATTAAGCAAACAACGTGGATGTCTGGTATCTTTGCTTGAACTATCAATGAAAATACATAAAGACATTGATACCTGCACAAAAACAGATTTAAGTATGAGGAGTACTTAAAAATTTCTTAAAGAATTATTTATTGTTTTAACTGATGTTTCTTTTTTACAATAAAATTTGAATAGTTAAGACTATTAAACACACTGCGTAAGACGAAATCAGAGTTTAAAATGTTAAGCAAATGTAAGAATAAAGCATCAGCCATACCTATTCCTGAAACAGAAGCATGTAAAAACACATGACCCTTCCACAAAATTCAATATTCTGTTAAAAATTATTATACAAGAATCAGAAAGCTCTACTTGTTGTAAATTGAGCAGAATTATATATTTTAAAATAAGAGTCAGAAGGGACCTGAAAAAGTTACTTCATCCATCCTTCCACTTTGAGTTAAGAATTCAGAGGATCTGTGCAACTTGGTTCGGAAGACATCCAGTGATGGAAATGCCACAGCTTCCCTAGGCAATCTCTTATAGTGTTTCTCTATCCTCAGTGATAACAAGGATATAATTAAGTCAAAAGATATTTCTGAGCACCCGCAGACAACATGAAATACATTTAACACAAAAAGGACTTTATATGATGGTATGTTTTAATAAATGTAAATGTTTGAAGTTTCTAACTACTTTCTTCAGCACGAAATGCAGCCCTTCAAGAACAGTTTGCTGTAGGAACTAATTAGCACTCTGAAATCTGATATGCTTAAATGTATGATTATTTATATTATTCACGTTTTTGCTCCTCCAGTAGTCTTAATGAAATAAATTCTACTGTCATCACTAGCTGCCATAAAATAGGTTTTACTAAACATGTTTCTAGGTTCACAGAGCTCAACCATCCCCTTACTTCATATAAAGTAAACCATACAATTTGATATAAACTCTATTCATTACTTAAATATCATTAGGTTGTACGAGAAAGAGGGATTTCAAGGCTAATTCAGATAGCTTGTTAGACTTATGAAGTGCTGTTAATATACATTAAAGAAAGGTAATTAAATGAATTGGTGATATGAATGTTTAAATTGTATATACAGTAAACCCATTTCGTGTTACAATAAAATTTGTCATTGCAAGTGAAATGTACCACCTGGCTCAATTATGTTATATATATATGCTATATACCTATACACTATATGCATCTGCCCTGTTACTTGAGTACATAAGAAAACTAGAGAATAAGAGTATATATTAGGAGGGAAACCTGATCAGAACAGCTATGAGAGTAGCCTTCTGCACTGTAGTCACAGCTGTAAGGCTATTTCTGAAATAGAGACCAGGACTGATTTGGGAGAGCACTGAAGATGTTGAGAACTTGCCCTGGGTCAACTTTCAAGCAACTCTTGTGGCACTGAGACCCTGCTATACAGATAACCTCGGAGCTTAGAACAGCACACACAGAAGGTGAATACGGTGAATCACTGCAGGATCAGATCAATGGAGACAATAGGTGGCAGAGTTGCAAACAGCATCAGTTTTCAAGAGCAAGTTAGTCTATATGGGTTAGGTACATGAGCGATATCATAAATCCTGCCTTGTGGCAGGGGATGCACTGGGTTATCTCTCAAGATCCCATAGTTCTCTTCTGACCCAGTAGTGTGTTTTCATGGTAGTAGAAGGACAGGGAGGAGAACAGCCTGAATTTCCAGGAAAATGGCCACAGATTATTAATGTGTGCTTCTGGATAAGTGATTTTTCCTCCATATTTTACTCAAGTGTAAACTGACAGTTTTACATTCTAACAACTGAATAACAGTTTTGGAGTCTTGATGGTTTAGAGCTTGTAGTTAAAATATTAGATAGGTTCCTCAAGGGTGCTGGGAGCATCATGGAGAATGCACTGGTACTGCTCACGGTATTTAAAAACACACAGACATTAAAAAAAAACTGCAGAAGTGTCCACTTGCCTGGATAAGGCTGCTGTGGCTACTTGTACAGAGAGTCAGTTTGGTGTCAACTTTTTTGGCCTCTTGAAGTGGTGGAGGTCAGTTTCAGTCAGAATGATTGCAAGCAGACAGAGCGCAGATACAAAAGTGCACTGTTGGGCAAGGTACCTCATGATACCCATCAGTCCTCAAGTCTCTTGGGTGCAAGCAAGGATTGCTTGTGTGGACAATTAGTCCATATGAAGCAGCAGGGGAGATGGATTTTAACCTTCAGGTGGAAGGAAGCCCAGCAGAAGGTGGAGAAGATGAAGATACACTACTTTCTGAATGTTTACATAGCGTGGCACAAAACCAAGAGGTGCCGTGGCTGATAGTGTAAGCTGCCATTGGTAGCTGTGGCTGGAACCAAGTAAAACAACCACCAAAGGTGGGTGAATTTTGGACCCTCTGTATACATTTTCAGTATCTGTTGCTGATAAGCCCCTTTAACTATAAAAATAATCTAATATACAAAAATAATATAGCATGTGAAAAAGAGTATTTGCAGAAGTTCAACAGGGCTGACAACTGATTGAATCCTAACTTTTCAGCTGAAGAAGTGATGCAGTTTTTACAATGGTATTAAATAGGGTTTTGCATTTGACTTCACTTTTCGTCTAGAAGAGACCGTCTGACATGAATTATACCAAGTGAAATTTGAAGCTCATGCTCACAGGTAGAATGGGTTTTACTCCTTTTGCTGCTGATGCTGTTTAGAGGTCCCTTTCCAAGACTAGGTTATCAGAGCCACAGCAGAGAAAAGCACAGAAAACAGTTTGATCTGGCTTATGTGAAAGGAAGTTGCAAAGTATCCATTCCATTCCACTGAGGCTGAATTAAATATTTCCTTTTAAACAAAATTGATTTTAGAACATAACTACTAGCAGCTCTGACATTCTCAAGGATTTCTCTAACCTTTCTTCACTTTTAATGCCTGTGAGATAATATTCTCTCAGGAAAGAAAAATCCATGCTTATCTCTACATTTGCTTGCATCTTGCTGTGGAATGTCTGTGACCAAATAGTTCTGGATACAGCATATCAGACCAAATAGACACAGGGAAAGATCTGTCACACCGTGAGCTCCTACTCTTAACCTGAGAGGAGTCACATCAGATTTGTCACAAACCCTTCCTGGATCCCCATGGGAGAAGAGTGATGGTGGTGTTTAAACCTGTTCCATAAATGTAAGCCTAAGGGCTGTGTGCAGATGGTTGTCACACACAGAATAATCCACGGCAGCCCAGTCACTTTGAAGAGGCAAAATAATACTGAGAGAAGTGTATATAGCTCATGATTTATTTTTCACGTTGCGTTATGCATTTTAAAGGGCTTTTTAAAATTTTCTTTTGAGATTTGGGGTTACTGTGTGCATTTTAGAGAAATCATCCTAGCAGAAGTATGAAAACAACGGCCATGTTGAGACCGCGTAGATGCAACTGGTGGCGATTACGGAGACGTG
>VWYH01004196.1:0-21120 GCA_013399365.1 Pampusana beccarii | reverse complement strand
GACATGACACCAGAGGCTGCCCCCATGTCGGATAGCCAGTTCCAGATGGCTCCGAGACAGACCACCCCCCCAAATCGACCAAAGCTGAGCCAGACAGCAGTGCCAGTGGTGCCTCTGTGATAACATATTTAAGAAAGGGTAAAAACCACTGTGCAGCAGCTGTGAGAGAAGAGTGAGAAAAATGTGACAGAAACAACCCTGCAAGACACCAAGGTTGGTGAAGGAGGAGGATGAGGTACTCCAGAGCAGAGGTTCCCCTGCAGCCAGTGGAGGACCATGTCAGAACAGATAGCCATGCTGCAGCCTGTAGAGGACCACACACCAGAGCAGGCTCCTAGCAAGAACTGCACCCTGTGGATAAGAGCCTGTGTAGGAGCAGGTTTTACTGGCAGGATCTGTGGCCTGTGGGGTACCCAAGCTGGAGCAGTCTGTTCCTGAAGGACTGTACCCTGTTGAAAAGGATCCATGTTGGAGCAGTTCATGAAGGACTGTATCCTGTGGGAGGGACCCCACACTGGAGCAGGGGGAGAGTGTGAGGAGGAATTAGCAGCAAAGATAAAATGTTATAAACTCACTGCTACCCCCTGCCCCCCATTCCCCATCCCCCTGTGCTGCTTGAGGGGAAAGGAGATACAAGAATCATGAGTGAAGTTGAGCCTGGGAAGAAGAGGGGGTGGGGGAATGCATTTTTAGTTTTGTCTTTGTTCCTTACCATCCTATTCTATTTTTAACTGGCAATAAAATAAGTTAATTTTCCCCATGTAAGTCTGTTTTGCCCATGACAATAAACTGGTAAGCAATCTCCTTGTCTTTATCTTGACCCATAACCTTTTCCATTTTATTTCTTCCCCATGTCCTATTGAGGAGAGGGAGAATGAGAGTAGCTGTGTGGCCAGCCAAGGTCAACCTGCCACACCTGGTCAATTATTATAGTGCTTAGGAGCTTTAAAATGCTGTGAGATATATACTGATAAGAGGTTCCTGGGGGAGCTTTAGTCATGGCCTTGAATTTCCAGAGATTTGGGCCAGTATAGGAACTCATGAGACTGTTGGAAATTAATAAGAAGCACTAGTAACTTCCAGCTTTACCTGTGTTTATGAGTCTAGTTGGCTCACTTCTTCTGTAAGTCAATGCACAATCTAGTATTTCTTCTGAATGAGGAAGGTGGAATTCTGAACAGTGACAGTTGGATTGTTCTTCAGATCATAGAGTGATGCTGGGAAAAGATGCTTGTTAGACACACACTTTAAAATGCTGAATGGGCACAACCATTGGTATGCTGTCATAGCGAAGGACAGAAAGCATTGCAATAGGTCTATTTAAAAAATAAGGATATCCATATCCAGTAGTCTCTGTAGAAATTATACTTTTTGTTAGAACAGCATAGAAATTCAGAGCAGACTTCCAGTTTTGGTGTTCCTGAAAAAGAACTGCTGGCAATGACCTACAAACTACATTCTAAGCTGTTGGGATGCTTTATGATTTCTGTTATGTAGAAGCATGTTTCCTCACTATCCCTGCCATTTTCAAGGGTTTAGACTAGGCAAAGAAAGTAATATGATTTTCCTGTAAAATTGTATTAAGAGCTTAAACAGAAGTAACACAATATAAGTCCCCAGTGTAAGTTCAGCTCAGGTGCTTATAGGGTACAAGATCAAAACCCTCCAGCTACCTTTTGCAAAAACATGAGCTGCTTGCACAAAGTTAAGCTTTAAAATGCCGAATCTGAGGTCTGGATAGATTGACTAGAATTCATCTTGAGGTTTTACTAATCTTAAACTATTACAAGACGATCCATTTAGTCTTGCATGTCTTGCTAAGTAGTGACAGCTGTGTTGGCAGTGTTAGGTGTTGACAACTGCGCATTAAATCAAATACCTTGTAATCTACATCATCACCTGTGTGTGTTCAAGACTTTGGTATGTGGTATCAACAACAGAACATCCAGCTACTGCTGGATGAATTAACTGAATACCTGCCATTGGGTCTCTGTCAGACCCAGCGGTGTTTCTGATTCTCAAGTAGTTAGCCCAGCAAGCACTACTTAGCTCTGTAGCTTAACACTGAGGAACTGATGAATTTGTATGAAGAAAAACAGAGAACGTGCTGTTTCTTGCTACTGGACACGGCTGTACTCTGAGATATTTCAAAAAGGTTGAAATATTGATGCTCTGTATGGAAGCAATTGGCAGCTTTTTCAAGACTCTGCCAAACTTACACTTTACTCTAGCAAATATGGTTCTTGTGCTGCATTTTTATTGTAAAGGGAGGTTTCTGTTCTGAGTTCTAAATAAGGCAAATAGAAATTCTAATTGTTGGGGTTAGATCACTCTATTCAGTAAAGCAGGACAAGAAATGGTGTTTGACAAAATATTAGAGTCTATATAAATGATGCTATATTATTATATGTCTTTTTCTGAGTATTTACAAAGGGGGGGAGATATAAAGAGGTACGCATTGTTTCTTTATGCTTTTGGCAGGGTACCTAGCTAGAAGGCTTGGGAAGCTTTTTAACTAGAAAATGTGAAGCGAAATGGAAGATGCAGTAGCTTTAAGGGTAATACTATTCTGATTAATTAAGTGTATTGATCAGTGTTAAAGTACCACCTCAAAGTTCTAAATCAGTTCCTTGAAATACTGGTTTTGTCTGAGGAATGCTAGTGTATTTCTGCATGAGTGCCAGGAGTTTTGCAACCAGAGAGAATAATGTGCTGGCTCTGTGGTTGATAAAGCAAAATTGTTCTTTTTCTTCCTCATTGAGATTGTCAGATGTCCAAAAGCCATTTCCTTTAATAAACACTATCACTTCCAAATACCCTTAAGCTTGAAATCTAATTTAGTTATGCCGTCAAGTCCCCTTTAGAGAGCCCCCTTTAGAGTGCATTCTGAGCCTAAGCATCATATTAGTGCTTTTTCTCCATAAGCAGTAAAGGAAACTTCCTGGAGTGATGCAATTTAGTATGAATTTAGCATGGTTTGTTAAATTTTCATGATCAGTTTGGCTCATGTTTATGGCTAAATTAGCAGCTTAAAGAAGGCTGCTACTTCAATAGTCAAGAAGTGCTGAAGTATTGAAACTGGTATGTAACATCTCACTCCTTTCGCTTCACTAAAATTTCCCCTTATTGTTAAACACTGGTTCAGCTATGGCACCAAGATCAACATATGGAGTGCTGGTGTCACTGAGGCATTTAAAATTACAATACTTAACATAGATTTGCTGTGACTAATGCTGTGAGAGCACAATGCATCTATAGTGATCTTATCTGTAGTACAAGCTCACCTATGGTAAAAACAAGGATGGGGGGAAAAGTGATGGTTTGGGAGCACCATCAGACTTTGCTCCTCCTAAACATTAGAAAGTTATGTTGTTTGCTAGTGAAAATTGTGTAGTCTGTCTATTCTTTTGGAAGTTGAGTCATTGAACAGCTTTACAATATTGGCATATGCACTTTGTGCAGAATTAAAATGTTTATTTTGGTTAAATCATGAATTAATTTGACAGTGATTACATGCACATAGGTGTATATATAAAGAGGTTATATAAATAAAATAATGAACTATGCTGCTTGAAAATAACCCTTCATAAAACATCATCTTTTTCCAGATTTGTATTATGGTGGAGAAGCTTTCTCTGTAGAGCAGCCACAGTCTTTTACTTGTCCTTATTGTGGAAAGATGGGTTATATGGAAACATCACTTCAAGAACATGTTGCTTCTGAACATGCAGAAACATCAACAGAGGTGGTAAGCTGCTTCAGTGTTGTTTTTCAATTACAATGAAAGCATATGAAAATTTCCAGAAAATGAGTTGGGTGTTGTTTGGTGGATTTTTTTTGTTTGGTGGTTTGGTTTTTTTGGTTTTTTTTGGTTGGTTGTTTTTCTTGAAATATGTGTTCATTTAAATGCTGACTAGGAAGGTAGATGCCATACATATACATACACACCATGCTGGTGTTTTCCCTCACAACTTCTTGAGCTACTAGCTTTTAAATATATTGACTTTTTTAAAGTGGCTCTTGCTGTTACCCTTTGCCCTACCACTTGATTTTCCTGATTATTTCATCAGTAGTAATTGGTGCAGAGCAATTATACACTGTATAATAGACTACTGGAACAATTGTTTTGCTTCTGGTTTTGTCAGTAAGCATTCTGATCTCCTCAAGTATATCTGGATGTTACTGTTACTTGTGCCAGAAAGTCTGAAATGCGAGGTGACTTCTTTGCTATTTAAACAATAAAATAATAAATAACTTGGATTTTGATACTGTTAGAAATAGTTTGTTCTCAACCCTCATTACAGTGTTGGGAAACTACATGCTTGCACTGCTTAGTGTTCAGACTACTTTCTTTTTAGAAAAAGTCTGTAGCCTTGTTTTTAGATTTCTCTTCATGGTGCAGGGGTATGTTTTGTATTTATTTTTATAGCACACTTCACTAATTCAACAGTTGTGCGTTAGCAATTGTAGGTTAAATTCTTGACCGAGAAGTTTGGGTATCTTTCCAGCAGTGGGGAATATATTCATGTTTGTGTGTGAATACTGTTTATGCCTTGAGAAATGTGTGATTATAGAAGGACATTCAGGGAACTGTAGTCTAGTTATAGGTTGTGGAGAAATGACTCATGATTTTGGACTTGTTCTGAGCTCTAAGCTCTCTTACTTTTTGAGAAATTATGTGGGAGAAGAAGAATCTCTCTCCTTAGAGCCTTCTAAGGGCCTTCTGTGAAGGAGTAGTAGAGCAGATAAAATTGGTCAACCTGTTCTGAGATTCAAAGGTTTCTTGGTCTTTCCTAAAGAAGTATACACCAATAGTTCATATGTTCTTATTTTTAGAAATAAAACCTCAATAATTATTATTTCTCCATTAAATGATCAAGGATAATGGTCAGCAGTACAGGGCAAGTGCAGATGGATATGGCTGGCATTATGATGATTGTTACTGTTGCTATTTGGTTTCAGTAGAGTGGAAGTGATTAACAAATAAAATACAGTATTCAGGTAGAAGCTTTTTAGGATTGCAGCTCTGAAAATTGTAAGACATGCCATCAAATATCATCTTTGAATCAAGTTTCAGAATGAAGACATCAGTTTTCCGCTACTCTAGCAGATTTGTTCTGTATTTAGTAAGGCAGCAACTAGACTGAAGTGAAAGGACCAGGTGGGGTGGGTTGACCTTGGCTAGCTGCCAGGTGCTCACCAAGCTGCTCTATCTCGCCTCCCTCCCCATCAACAGGATGGGTAAAAAATATGGCAAAAAGCTCACAGGTCAAGATAAGGACAGGGACATATTACTCAGCAATTACTGTCAAGGACAAAACAGAATTGACTTGGGGAAATAAGTTTGATTTATTGCCAATTAAACTGCGTAGGATAATGAGAAATAAGAACAAATCTAAAAACACCTTCCCACCACCTGTCCCTTCTTAGAATTATAGAATAGTTTGGTTTGGAAGGGACCTTCAAAGGTCCACCTCTCTGGGCAACCTGTTTCAGTGTTTTACCACCCTCATTGTAAAAAAAAAACTTCTTCCTCATGTCTAGCCTGAATCTCCCCTCTTTTAGTTTAAAACCATTACCCCTTGTCCTATTGCAACAGCCCCTGCTAAAATAACCTGTCCCCATTCTTCTTATAGGCCCCTTTTAATTACCAAAAGGCCGCAATACTCTCTCTCCGGAGCCTTTTCTTCTCCAGGCTGAACAACCCCAACTCTCTCAGCCTTTCCTCATAGGAGAGGCATTCCAGCCCTCTGATCATTTTTGTGGCCCTTCAATGGACCCTCTCCAAATGGGTCCATGTTTTTCCTGTACTGAGGGCTTCAGATCTAGACACAGTACTCCAGGTGGGCTCTCACCAGAGCAGAATAGAGGGGCAGAATCACCTCTTTTAACCTGCTGGCCACACTCCTTTTGATACAGCCCAAGATAAGATTGGCCTTCTGGACTGCAAGTGCATGTTGCCGATTCATGTCCAATTTTTCATCCACCAGTACCCCCAAGTCCTTCTCCACAGGGCTGCTTTCAATCCCTTTATCCCCCAGCCTATATTGATACTGGAGGTTTCCCTGACCCAGGTGTAGGACCTTGCACTTGGTCTTGTTTGAACCTCATGAGGTTCCCACAGGCCCACTCCTCAAGCCTGTCAAGGTCCCTCTGGATAGCATCCCTTCCCTCCACTGTAAACTGCACCACTCATCTGCAAACTTGCTGAGGGTGCACTCGATCCCACGATGTCATTGATGAAGATATTAAAGAGTACTGGTCCTAATACAGACTCCTGAGGGACACCACTTGTCCATCTAGACATTGAGCCATTGACCACTACTCTCTGGATGCGACCATCCAGCCAGTTTCTCACGCACAGAACAGTCCACCCATCAAATCCATACCTCTCCAATTTATAGAGAAGGATGTTGTGGGGGACTGTGTCAAAGGCTTTACAGAAGTCCAGATAGATGACATGAATAGCCCTTCATTTGTTCACTGATGCAGTTACTCCATCATAGAAGGCCACTAGCTTGGTCAAGCGGTACTTGCCCTTGGTGAAGCTGTGCTGGCTGTCTCAAGTCACCTCCCTGTCCTCCATATGCCTTAGCATAGCTTCTAGGAGGATCTGTTCCATGATCTTCCCAGGCACAGAGGTGAGACTGACAGGTCGGTAGTTCCCAGGGTCCTCCTTTCTACCCTTTTTTAAAATGGGTGTGATGTTTCCCTTTTTCCAGTCACCAGGGATTCCACTCAACTGCCATGACTTCTCAAATGTCATGGAGAATGACTTGGCAAGTACATCAACCAGTTCCCTCAGGACTCTGGGATGCATATCGTCAGGTCCCATAGATAGATAGATAGATAGAGAGATATAGATATATAGATAGATATATGTATATATGTTCATGTTCCTCAGGTGGTCACAAATCTGATCTTCTCTTACAGTGGGAGAGACTGTGCAACTCCAGCTTCTTCCAGGGCTTAACTTCACTCCTGACTCTTCTACCTCCTTTTCCCTCCCTGAGTGGTACCGGAGGATGGGGAATGGGAGTTGCTTCATCTCTGCTGCTCCTTCCTCCTCGCACTCTTCCCCTGCTCCAGCATGAGGTCCCTCCCACAGGATACAGTCCTCCACAAACTGTTCTAGCATGAGTCCTTCCCACAGGCTGCATTTCTTCAGGAAGAGACTGCTCTTGCATGGGTCCCCCACAGGGTCACAGTTTCTGCCAGAAAATCTGCTCCTGTGTGGGGTCCTCTCCATGGGCTTGTAGCTTCCTTCAGGGCACATCCACCACCTCTGGTGTGGGTCCTCCACGAGCTCCAGTGTGGATACGTGCTCTGATGTGGTGCTCCATGGGCTGCAGAGGGATGACCTGTTTCACCATGGTCTTCTCCACAGGCTCCAGGGGAATCTCTGCTGTCTGAAGCAACTCCTCCCCCTCCTTCTTCACTGACCTTGGTGTAGTGAAGTGAGTGTAGAGTTATTTCTCTCACATATTCGCACTCCTCTCTCACAGCTGCTGCTGTGCAGCTTTTTTACCCTTTCTTAAATATTCTATCACAGAGGTGCTACCACTATGTCTGATTGGCTCAGCTTTGGCCAGGAGTCGGTCTGTCTTGGAGCCGATTGGAACTGGCTCTGGCCATGGGGGCAGCTTCTGGTGTCTTCTCAAAACAAAAAGTGTCTTTAACATGTACAGGAAAAAAAAGCAGCATGGCACAGATCAGATAACTTATCTGTTCTTGATATTAGTTTAATATTGTGGTCAGCAACAGTTAAATGGCTATAATAATTATATGTTCCCTTTAATATGCTCTGGTCAAATCTGTCACTATCTCAAACACTTTGAGTCCCATGTTGGGTGCCAGAAATGCTGATTGTGGCTTAACCCCAGCTGGCAACTAAGTATCACACAGCTCTTGCTCACTTCCCCCCTGCCCCTAGTGGGATGAGGGGGGAAAATAAGAAGGGTTAATGTGCAAAAACTTGTGGGTTGTGATAAAGACAATTTAATAGGGAAAGCAAAAGCTGCCTATGCAAGCAAAGCAAAATAAGGAATTAATTCACTCCTTCCCATTGGCAGACAGATGTTTAGCTGTCTCCAGGAAAGCAGGGCTCCATCATGTGTAATAGTTACTTAGGAAGACAAACACCATAACTCTGAACATCCTCCCTTCTTTCTTCCCCATGGTTTTTATTGCTGAGCATGATGTTATATGGTATGGAATATCCCGTTGGTAAGTCCCTTTCCAGCTTCTTGTACATCCCCAGTCTACCTGCTGTTGGGGCAGTGTGAGAGACAGAAAAGGTCTGTGTGAGACCTGTTCAGCAAAGCTAAAACGTTGGTGTGTTATCAACACTCTTTTAGTCACAAAGCCAAAGCACAGCATTATATGGGCTACTGTGAAAAAAAATTAATTCTATCCCAGCCAAAACCAGTATACTTGTATAAATATGGAGGTGGTGGTGATAAGAGAACAGATCTAGACACTGTTGAGTCATCTCTGATGTTTGAAGCCTAACTGGCTTAAGGCTTTTTAATAATCTTCTAGATTTCATTCAAAGTAATATGGGGATCTGTTAATTTTAAGGGATGTTAAGAGCGTGGCTGCCTTCTCCAGCCCAGGACTCCCTTCTGCTCAGCTGCTGAAGCCCGACCTGGGGCCTCCGCCTAGGCTGAGGGATGCAGCTGCCACTTTCCCATTTGCAGGTTCAACTAGTAGTGAAGCTGAGCACATATTCCAGAGACCCATATATACACACAAGACACTGACATGGCCCGTCACACAGACAACCACAGACATAGTGCTGCCTTCAACAGCACCTACATATAGGACTTGTGTAAAACATAGGCAGCCAAGTTCCTTTCTTCCTCTTCAGCTGGTAGAGATAGGTCACTAGTGAAGGTACACACGATACTCTTGAGATTCACAAGCACACATGCATTCACTGTGATCCGTTGAGTATGGGCATGGCCCCCTTTGTCTATCCGGTACCCCTGCTTGGATCCCAGGCACTCTTACTTGCTTCACAGATCTCCTACTTGCCAGCTAGTCCAGTTTGATGCTCACTAGCAAACACACATGCACTCACACACTCATCTCACATTCCAAGTTCCCCTGGGCATACCAGCACAGACCCTTGCCTTCATACTCCTGGCTAGACTTGAGGCTCCTCCCTACTCATTAGCTAGTCCAGCTTGAAGTTTGCTAGCCACATGCACACCAAGTTTCTGGAAGATGCAGACACCCATTCCCCCTTCTCCTAAGCAGCTGGCACCAGGCACCACATGGGCTGTGACTGGTGGTCCTGCTCCAGCCACCAATGCTGGTCCCCTCACTCATGCTGGTTCACCCCTATTAGCTGGTTTTTGGGATGCACACCATTACCACTGCAGAGACCACAACTTGTTCCAGTAGCTGATGTTAAGACCCTACTCAGTCCAGTAGCTGACACCACAGGCCAGGGATGCCTGCACTCCTGGTCTGACTGGAGTAGTTGGCACCAAATCCACTCATGACAGCCCCCCCAGTAGCTAGCACTACAGACACAAAGTTTGTAGTATCCACCCTAGGTCTAGAGAGCTATGGCCTCTCCAACTGCTGATGGATGACCCTTACTTGTTTGAGTAACTGACGCCACAGGGGCACCTACAGCCACAGTCTGACTCCAGTAGCTGGCACCAAATTTCATTTGCATATACAGAGGTCTCACCAGTAGCTGACAGTCTTTGCCACATACATACACGTGGGATAGAGTGAGATTATGCAGAGATATTGTTAAGATTTAATAAGATATAGGAAGACAGGACAGACTGCAGTGATCAGGCTCAGGGCTCAGCCAGACAAACATACTGACCAACTCTGTTTTACATATGACTGGCCCACTTTATACCCCTTTCTGTCTATCCTTCCCTTTGTTCCTCCCTGTTCTCCCTTCCCCCTGCATGTCTCTTCATCGGTTTGTATGGTTCTGTTGATTCCCTCACCCCTCCCAGTCTGGTGTCCGGGGTCTCCCTTCTAGTTTACAGTCTTATCAGTTGCCAAGTCCTGGTTGATCTTCCTGTAAGAGTAGTTAACATACTGTGTGGAAGTTTCTCCTTTCTGGCTTATTAACCTGTGAGCTGTCAAACTTTAAGGTTGGCCTGCAAAACTGTTGCAAAGCACTTTTAAGGCACACTTCTCTCAGGTGGATGCAATGTCATTGGGAGGAAAAATAAAAATAATAAATGAAGGTTGCTATGGCAGTAAGTGTCTCTAGACTTTTTTTAAAATGTGTGTTTAGGCTTAAGGAAAAAACAAAACTATAATCCCATCTCCCAAAATACTCGGTAGGGATAAGGAGTTTCTCTTCTCTGACAAATCTCTACTTGCATATTACCTCAGTGGGTGGTCTCAGTGGTGATGCTTTAATGAATATTCACATCTGGTTTCATTCTCCTTCCCACACTTCTCTGGTGAGATGAATGAGAAGTTGCTTGGGGATTCAAAGAGCAGTAAATTAACTTTGATAATGTCATAAGCAGGTACATACAAGCAGGAATCCTGTGTAACCAGACCTACTGTCTGTTCTGGAATTGACATATAAAGACAAGTTTGAAAGCCAAAACTTTGCAGATCGGATTTGAAAAATTTTACTTTTTGGTTTCTCTGGTATTATTAAAAGCATAATTACAAGGAAAAGTGGATCTTAAAAGATACTAAAATTAACAGCTGCATTTGAACACATTTACTGTTTTAAACCTGTGGCTGTTTAAATATAGGATTAGAATGTGATATTTCAAGTATAAGAATCCATGTCAAGTGATCAACTCTGAATAATGTGATTTGTGTTAAGTTGGTTGTGTTTGGTTTTTTCTCACTTTGTTGTTTCAGATCTGTCCAATATGTGCAGCATTACCTGGAGGGGATCCTAATCATGTCACAGATGACTTTGCAGCTCATCTTACACTGGAACACAGGGCTCCTAGAGATTTAANAGTAGCTGACACCACAGGCCAGGGATGCCTGCACTCCTGGTCTGACTGGAGTAGTTGGCACCAAATCCACTCATGACAGCCCCCCCAGTAGCTAGCACTACAGACACAAAGTTTGTAGTATCCACCCTAGGTCTAGAGAGCTATGGCCTCTCCAACTGCTGATGGATGACCCTTACTTGTTTGAGTAACTGACGCCACAGGGGCACCTACAGCCACAGTCTGACTCCAGTAGCTGGCACCAAATTTCATTTGCATATACAGAGGTCTCACCAGTAGCTGACAGTCTTTGCCACATACATACACGTGGGATAGAGTGAGATTATGCAGAGATATTGTTAAGATTTAATAAGATATAGGAAGACAGGACAGACTGCAGTGATCAGGCTCAGGGCTCAGCCAGACAAACATACTGACCAACTCTGTTTTACATATGACTGGCCCACTTTATACCCCTTTCTGTCTATCCTTCCCTTTGTTCCTCCCTGTTCTCCCTTCCCCCTGCATGTCTCTTCATCGGTTTGTATGGTTCTGTTGATTCCCTCACCCCTCCCAGTCTGGTGTCCGGGGTCTCCCTTCTAGTTTACAGTCTTATCAGTTGCCAAGTCCTGGTTGATCTTCCTGTAAGAGTAGTTAACATACTGTGTGGAAGTTTCTCCTTTCTGGCTTATTAACCTGTGAGCTGTCAAACTTTAAGGTTGGCCTGCAAAACTGTTGCAAAGCACTTTTAAGGCACACTTCTCTCAGNAAGGTAAGCAGCATTTGGCTTGGCATATTTCCCCCATGCAGTAAATAGTAGAGTGAACTTGCCACTGAACTCTTTTAAGTCGCACTTCTCTTTAATAAATCTAAACATTGTTCTGCAGCAAGCAGAATCCTAAATTACACCCCCATGACAGCAGGTCCCTTGACCTTACTTTTTTTTTTAACAAAACTGGCTTGCAGAAGAATTTGGATTATTTTCTCACCTTTCTCAAAAACTTCCTCTGCTGTGTTGCCCCACATGATGATGTCTTCAATGTACTGCAGGTGTTCCAGAGCTTTGCCCTGCTCCAGTGCAGTATGGATCAGTCCATGGCAAATAGTGGAGCTGTGTTCCCACCCCTGGGGCAGTCAATTCCAGGTGTACTGGATGCCCCTGCAAATGAAAGCAAACTTTGGCCTTGTGCTGGTTTGACTGAAAATGTGTTAATTTTTTTCATGCAATTGCATGTGTTGTGACACACTTTTAATTTTCTTGGCACGGTGCCAAGTCATAGGNTGTTTCAGATCTGTCCAATATGTGCAGCATTACCTGGAGGGGATCCTAATCATGTCACAGATGACTTTGCAGCTCATCTTACACTGGAACACAGGGCTCCTAGAGNTCTCTACAGTGTGTTCTGCAGTACCTTATTTGTGCTGGGCATATTTCACTAATAGGTTCATGCATTCTATTACGTCTGGAAACTGGACAATTGTGATGATTTTACTGTGTGGTTCGGCACTAGTTTATTTTATTATATNCTCCTAGAGATTTAATATCCTTTCTTAAGTTGAGGGAGAAGGGACAGACTGTTCCTTATGATAGCTATAACTGCTTGTTTTGACTGTGAATGGGCTTTAGTTGTAGCTTGACAATGTGGGTGTGTGTTTTTGTTTTATTCCTGATAGCAAAACCTTTTAAAGATGTTTTTGATGCAAAGCTGCTTTTTTTCTGCACTGCAGTTTTTACCCTTTTTGGTGATGAGTTCTGATGCCATTTTGTGTATGGGAAAGCAGCAATCCAGATGCAATAGTGTATTATAGATAATTAAAAGACTGAAAACAGTAAATTTCACCAAAAGCAAATGTATTATATATAATGCTTTGAACTTAGAAATTGAGTGATTTTAAGTGTTCGATTAGTTTTATCACATATTTCAATAGGGTTTTTTATTGACTTTTTAAAAGATGTAACTAGAAGAGCTATCAGGAGACTTCCTAGGGATTAGGGCTGTCTTTCAGTTATCTGCAGATTGTAGTGATATAACTACTCTCAATGACTGAAGATTTCAAACTGTCAGTTTCTTTGCACTTCAAGTACAATTTTCTTTTGTGCTACTTAGTCTTAGGAATAGTAATGTAGCTTGGTTTTTGCTGTACAAATAGCTATAACATAATTTCAGAAGGTACTCTTCATGGAAGTACAGGCCATCATGAAAAACTCTCATTAAGTGATCTCTATAAAATATTTCTCTTTCTGTATCTCATTTAAAAAAAATACACTCCTAGTGTAATTTGATAGTGCCTTTTCTCTTCAGGGCTTCTTAAAAGAAAAAAAAAAAAGGCCTAGCAACTCAAGTTCATTTTATCTACTGATAGCAACATTAGAGGAAATGGTTTCACTTTTGTTGTGATCTGTATTTACATTTAAATTTGTTAGCATTTAAATTGTCAGTCCAAATTACACAGTGAAATTAACTTCCTATTGAAGTGGATGAGGTGTTGTATTAGAATTCATGCTTCTGGAGCTTTTCCTCCCACTCACATCATTGACGTCAGATAACTTTTAATTGGGAAATATGTGTTTGTTACTACCTACATAAGAACTAGAGAAATCACCAGTGTCAATCATCTCAAAACTGATGGNGGGGGGGGGGGGGGGGGGGGGGGGGGGGAGCTTTATTCAACTGGAACATGTTATAAATAATTATAGAAAATGCATGTGGAAGTTTCTGTACAGTATTGCTTTAGCAATCAGTGTTGCCAAGTGCACAAAACTTGATAGTTAAAATTTTTCTGGACTAGCTGTTCCGTGTTGGGTGCTATTTCATGTCTTTTGACAGCTAAGACTAAAAGGAAGAAAAAGAGGGAGAGATTTCCCCCCACCCAGTTGCTAACAGTTTAGGAAAGGGTATTTTGCGTAGCAGTTAGAAGGGTTTTCTTTAAGCTGTTTTAAATGGCTGCACATTTCTTGTGAAGAATCTTGTGCAGCCACTGCAAGATATCACTTTTATCCCTGGAGACTCTGGACAACTCTTTAAATTCCAGTGTATTTCTTAAACAATTTTCAACTGTTTTACTGCCTTTAGTCTTGACCATGTAAATGGTTCTAGCTTGGTTGTTTTCAGTATATATTGGCAGTGAGTTAAGAGTTCCAAATGCTTTTTTAACTCCAGCACAGTTGTGTGAGGCATCAATATACTCTTAACTAGTATTAAAATAATGTTGTTTATTTTAAAAACACTTTAAAAGGTGCAGGTAGCAAGCTACTAAGATCCTTTTCTAAATGGGACCAAGGCTGGAATTTTTCAAAAGATATATATTAAGGATGTCCTAGTTATCTTAGTTCCCAAGTTTACCTTAAAAAAAAATCTCAGAATGGGGGCATTTTTCCTGTCACATGTAGCTACGGAAAGCTTTCCAAACTGCGTGAGAGCAGTAATCAGTCAGTAGAACACTAGTGACAATGTTCTGCCACTACCAGTATCAACAGATTCAGAGGAGGAACAAATTATTCTGTGCTACACAACTATATTCTGTCCCAAGGGAGATTTCCTCCCTCCTCCTAAAACCCTGCAAGTGAAATGTTTTATGCTCTATAGCATAATAGATTTGAAAGAGTCAATTCTTCCTGAAAGTATTTATTATAGTAACCGGATATTCTTACTTGCCAAAAGAAGACTAATAATTTCTCAGTCTTAAATTTCTCAACTCAGCAATATCATGAGGAAATGAATTATACACCATAATTGTACATTGTGGGATAAGTACATTGGGCACCAGTCTGATACAAATAATAGATTTTATACAAGTGATAATAATGCTGGTTTTGAAAATAAGAAAATTGGACATAAGGTAAGCTAAAGCTACTAATTTAGAAACTGGAAAAATAAGATAGGTCCAAGGGCATTATTTCCTAGATTAGTAGTTAATTTCACTAGTGCTTCTTAAGATAAAAGGAACCGTTAGCTAGACTGTCTTGGGAGAATGATGTTAACACTCTTCTGGGAAAGATCATCTTTAAATGATTTGCTGATAGTCTCTTAGTATGTATGAAAAAGCTTATATTTCAAGTCATAGCTTTTATAGACATCTCCTAAGAAATGTGGGAAATAAAGTGAAAGGGCTTGTTTTCATAATTGGAGCAAATGGAATTTGTGTGAAGAACGAGGGAAGATGAAGCGAAGGGGTATGAGGGAAGTGCTGAATCCTCTGTTGACCTGCAATTCCTTGAAGACTGGAGTGGGTGAAATTCCTTGGATAAAAGCATAAAATGCAATAATTACTGTGTGCTCTTGGTAAGAATGGTAATAAAACTTTGTAGATTATTTTCAGTATTTAAATACCCTTCTTTCCCAATTTTGATGTTAAAAATCTTTGTCTGTTGAGTAATGTGTTCTGCTGAATATGCAGAATCAGTTTAAATTAGCTAATAGAATACGATCCAGAAGGTAGGAAATTCATCCTGACATTTTTTAGACATGATAAAAAGCCTGAGAAAGATTAATTTGGTGCAAACAGCCTTGGTGCTTTGGATTCAGATCTACAGGTCTGACTGGCACCATAGCTATGATTGCAGTACACTTATAAAGTTGAATCATTGTTTTATGAATGAGGAGTAGTATGTTGCCTAATTATTCCATCTAGTAAATGTTGTTGCTGTTTAACACTTGATAGCAAATGATTTTTCTTAACTGCTTGGTTACGATGAATCTAGTGGCGTTCGGCATGTACGTAGAATGTTTCACCCAGGCCGGGGTTTGGGAGGCCCCCGTGCACGTAGATCAAACATGCATTTTACTAGCAGTTCCACTGGTGGGCTTTCATCTTCTCAGAGTTCATATTCTCCAAGCAATAGAGAAACCATGGATCCTATAGCTGGTAAGAGCTGTGACCACTGATTTTAGCTCAGAGTTCTTAAATAGACTTTGAAACAGAATCCAAGATGATAATAGTTGCCTTTTCTGTGTTTTGAAAAAAAAAAAAATAATTATATATATATATATACACACACACACACTTTCAGGTGTTGTAATTGATGGGTGTTTACTGATGAAAAGTATCCTCAATTGGATTGTCTACAGGGACTGGATCTGAAATTTCTGAAATGAAAAACACTGCCCCTTTAGAGACTTAAAGGCTCATTCCTATGACTGACCTGTCCACAGGTGGTATCAAAGAATGGTTGAGGTTGGAAGGGACCTTTCAAGATCATCTAGTCCAACACCCCACCATCCCCAAGCAGGACCACTTAGAGCAGGTTGCCCAGGACCATGTCCAGTCAGATTTTGAATATCTCCGTGGATGGACTCCACATCCTCCCTGGGCAACCCGTTAGTGTTTGACCACCCTCACAGTAAAAACTGTTTTCTTGTGTTCAGATGGATTTCATTTGTTTTAATTTGTGCCCACTGCCTCTTTCCCTGCCAGTGGGCAGTACACAGAAGAGTCTGGCTCCCTTTCCTTCATTCCCTCCCATCAGGTATTTATGTACACTAATAAGATTCCTCCCCCTTGAGCCTTCTCTTTTCCAGGCTGAAGAGTCCCAGGTCTCTTAGCCTCTCCTCATATGATATGTATGTATTTTTAAATGTAATTGTTTCTAACTACCATTACCTACTTCAATGCATCTAGCTTTAATTTGCCACGTGCATAGAGGTGGTAGAGATGAATCTTTTTTTTNTTTTTTTTTTTTTTTTTTTTTTAGCACAAACCAAGTGCTGTACTTGATTTCATCAAGATGAAATTTGTTCAGGTGAAATATTATTGATAGACATTTAAAATGTGCTCAGTTTACTTTCGGAGTACAGTTTGGATGACAAGCTTGCTGATTTTTAGGAGGTCTTTTAACTCTTTAAAAATTCTTAAATAACTATTTTAATAAGCATTCTATATAGAGCTGAGCAACAGGCCTGCCTTAAGGTTGTGCAAGGGGAAGGTAAGCCCAAATTCAACCTTGAGCTGACTGACACAAGAAACTCACGAGACAAAGGAGACTGGACTCTGCTCAGGGCAGAAGGAAGAACCTTCCCCCTTCCCCTGAAGTGCCCCTATGTAACAGATATGATGCTCTGGGGTTGGAGAATGAAGAGCACATGAGTAATGGACGGGATCCAGGAAAAGCTGACCATGCAAAGTTGATCCAACCATCCTCCCAGAGTAGAACCAGTGCCACCAGAGAAGTACATAAAGTATTAGTAATTGGAGATTGCTTACTGAGAGGTACAGAAGCACTCATTTGCTGTCCAGGCAATTTTTCTAGAGAAGTCTGCTGCCTACCAGGAGCTTGCATTTGTGACATCACTGAGAGGCTGCTGAGTCTGGTGATCCCTATAGATTATCATCCGCTCCTACTATTCCACGTAGGGTCCAATGATACTGTTCTCTGTCCTCCCGGTCAGAGGAAGGGGTTCAGGAAGGAGGAAAAGAATTGAACAGGTGAATGCCTGGCTGTGTGGCTGGTGCCATACTCAAGGTTTTGGCTTCTATGATCATGGATCTGCCTTTGAGAAGCTGGGTCTCTTGGGAGCTGATGGGATTCACCTGACCAAGTGGGGCAAGAGGGTCTTTGCCAACAAGCTGGCCAGACTTACAAGGAGAGCTTTAAACTGAATGTAGTGGTGCAGGAGGATAGAGTTTTGAGCACCAGACAGGAGCCAGGGGTTGCTGGTGTATTAGGAACCAACAGGGAAACACCTGTGAAAAGCCTCAAAAGAATTAGGGCATGTTCCCCTAAAAAGGTGAGAAGGCTGATAGCCCAGCTGAAGTGCCTCTATGCCAATGCACACAGCATGGGTAACAAAGAGGAGGAGCTGGAATCCACTGTGCAGCTAGAAAGCTATGATGTAATAGCTATTGCTGAAACTTGATGGGACAAATCATGACTAGAGTGCTACAATTGATGGCTATAGGCTGTTCAGAAGGGACAGTCAAGAAAGGAGTGGTGGGGGGTTTGCCCTCTATCTAAACAAACAAACAAACAAAAAGATTGACTGCACAGAGCTTTCTTTGAAAAACAGCAATGAGCAGGTTGAGAGCTTATGGGTAAAACTCAGGGGCCAAGTCAACAAAGGAAACCTCGTGGTTGGTGCTTACTACAGGCTGCCCAATCAAGGGGAGAGTGTTGATGAAGCATTCTTGTTTCAACTGCAGGAAGCATCACACTCGCAAGCTCTGATCCTGCTGGGGGATTTCAATCAATTAATTTCTTAATCCAGGTGATAGACAGCCCAACCAGAGGAGAAGGGTTACTGGAACTCTTGCTCATCAACACAGATGAAGTAATTAGAGTAAACTTTCAGTTGTTTAAGGAACTAGTGGATGGGACCTCCTGGGAAACTACCCTTGGGGCTGAAGGAGCAGAAGAGAGCTGGCAGCTCTTTAAGGACATCTTTCTCAGAGCTCTAGATTCCCATGTGTAAGAAATCAGGCAAGGAAGGCAGGAGATCAGCATGGCTGAGTAAGGACATCCTGGTGAAAATAAAGCATATGAAGGAAATGCACAGGCAGTGGAACCAGGGACATGTATCCTGGGGAGAATATAGGGACGCTGCCCGGATGTGTGGAAATGGGACCAGGAAAGCTAAAGCACAGCTGCAGCTGAATTTGGTGAGGGATGTGAAGAATAATAAGACGGGCTTCTACAGGTATGTTGGCCAGAAAAGAAAGATTAAAGAAAATGTACACCCCCTGATAAATAAGACAGGGGAGCTGGTGACAACTGACACGGAGAAGGCTAAGGTACTAAAAATATTTTTTGCCTCAGTTTTCAATGGTAATCTCTCTTCCCACGTCTTTCAGTCCCCTGAACCTCAAAGCAGGGACTGGGGGAATGAAGTCCCCTGCCATCGTAGAAGATCAGGTTTGAGACCATGCGAGGAACCTGAACGTACACTAGTCCATGGGACCCGACGAGATGTATCCCAGGGTCCTGAGGGAATTGGCTGATGTAGTTGCCAAGCCCCTCTCTGTCATATTTGAAAAGTCATGGTAGTCGGGCGAGGTCCCCAGTGACTGGAAAAAGGGAAACATCATGCCCATTTTTAAAAAGGGTAATAAGGAGGACCCTAGGAACTCCCGGCCAGTCAGCCTCACCTCTGTACCCAGTAAGATCATGGAACAGATCCTCGTGGAAGACATGTCAAGGCATATGGAAGGCAGAGAGGTGATCAGAGACAGCGAACATGGCTTGAGCAAGGGCAAATTGTGCCCGACTAATCTAGTGGTGTTCTACAATGGAGTGATTGCATCAGATTTCTGTAAGGCCTTTGATATGGTCCCCCATAACATTCTTGCCTCTGAACTGGAGAGTGGTGGATTTGACTGATGGACTGTTCAATAGATAAGGAATTGGCTGGATGGCTGTGTCCAAGGAGTTCTAGTCAAGGCT
Organism: Pampusana beccarii; assembly: GCA_013399365.1. Classification (NCBI taxonomy): domain Eukaryota; kingdom Metazoa; phylum Chordata; class Aves; order Columbiformes; family Columbidae; genus Pampusana; species Pampusana beccarii. The sequence goes on along the minus strand of VWYH01004196.1, from coordinate 1,803 downwards.
CAGTGTCCCAGTGGAAACCAGTAATGAGTGGTGTCCCTCAAGGATCTGTACTGGGACCAATACTGCTTAATATCTTCATCGACGATGTAGACAGTGGGATCGAGTGCACCCTCAGCAAGTTTGCGGATGACACCAAGCTGAGTGGTGCAGCTGATATGCTAGAGGGAAGGGATGCCATCCAGAGGGACCTGGACAGGCTTGAGGAGTGGGCCCATGTGAACCTCATGAAGTTCAACAAGGCCAAGTGCAAGTTTCTGCACCTGGGTCGGGGGATCAATGCAGACTAGGGGATGAACGGATTGAGAGCGGCATTGCGAAGAAGGACTTGGGGATATACTGGTGAATGAAAAATTGGACATGAGCCAGTAATGTGTACCTGCAGCCCAGAAAGCCAATTGTATCCTGGGCTGCATAAAAAGAAGTGTTGCCAGCAGGTCGAGGGAGGTGATTCTCCCCCTCTACTCCACTCTTGTGAGACCCCACCTGGAATACTGTGTCCTGTCCGGCTCTCGGGTCCCCGCTATAAGAAAGACATAGACCCATTAGAGCGGTTCTAGAGGGCCACAAAAATGATGAGGGCTGGAACACCTCTCCAATGAAGAAAGGCTGAGAGAGTTGGGGTTGTTCAGCCTGGAGAAGAGAAGGCTTCGGGGAGACCTTATTGCAGCCTTTCAGTAATTAAAGGGGGCTCATAAGAAAGACAGAGAGAGACTTTTTACCAGGGCCTGTAGTGACAGGACAAGGGACAATGGTTTTAAACTGAAAGAGGGTAGGTTTAGATTGGACATAAGGAAGAATTTCTTTTATGATGAGGGTGGTGAGACACTGTGACAGGTTGCCCAGGCAAGTTGTGGATGCCCCATAATTGGAAGTGTTCAAAGTCAGGTTGGATGGGGCTTTGAGCAACCTGATCTAGTGAAAGATGTCCCTGCCCACGGCAGGGGGTTTGGACTAGATGATCTTTAAAGGTCTCTTCTAACCCAAACCATTCTTTGATTTCTGTGTCATGTTTTGGTCAGGTTTAGGAGAATTTTCAAGGGGAAGATGTCTCATGTCTCATTTTTAACTTCCAGCAATCACGCAGGAATGTTTTTAGGATTTACAGATATAATCTCTCAGTATTTTTTCAACTTTGTGATTTTCAAGAATCAGTTCTCTGTAAAGAGGTAAAAATAAAAATTGACCGAGAAGTTGTTTTTTAAAAGAGCTGTAATTTGTCCTAATGTAAAATCTTAAGACATCAATCTTATGCTTGTATAGTGAAAGATGATAAGTGTCAGGGAAACTTCAGAACTTTCTGCACTTATCTAAGTTCCTGCTATTATCTTCCTTTGCTTCAGATCCTGGAAAAGGCATGAATGTTTAAACTGGAACTTCTTATTGTTAGGCTGTGATTCCTTGAGAGGCAGTGAACTAACTTAAAAGTACATTGCTTTTGAAAGAGGAAGCTGCAGCTCCACACATACACCCCCCTGGCCCTTTTCATAGGCATTGTTCCTTTGCCTCTGTTGTGCTGGCTGCTCTTTAGACCCTCTGTGAGCTGATTTAACTCGCTGAAATAAGCAGAAAAATAATAGATAAATTTAGTTTGGAATTGACCTCTGCAGGTTGTCTATTTCGAACCCCTTTCTCAAAGGAGGTCCGTTTAGATCAGGTTGATCAGGTTGCTCAAGGCCTCATTCAGTTGAGTTTTAAATGCCTCCAAGGACAGAGATCCTACAACCTTTGTGAGCAACCTGTTCTAGTATTTTAAAGCCTTCATATTTTAAAAGGGGGTAGTGGGGGGGGTGTCGTGGGTTAACC
>VWYH01004192.1:0-10168 GCA_013399365.1 Pampusana beccarii | reverse complement strand
TGTAGTGAGGGCCCCAAAACTGAACACAGGATTCGAGGTTTGGCCTCACCCGTGCCCAGCACAGGGGGACGATCACTGCCCTGGGCCTGCTGGCCACACTATTCCTGATACAAGCCAGGATGCTGTTGGCCTTTTTGGCCACCTGGGCACACTGCTGGCTCACGTTCAGCTGCTGCCGACCAACACCTCCGGGTCCTTTTCCATCAGGCAGCTTTCCACCCACTCTTCCCTGAGCCTGTAGCACTGCCTGGGGTTGTGAGTTGGACTCCAGAGATGCCCTCATATTTTCTTAGTTAGATCTCTACTAGAAATCAGGGAAGGTTTATTTTTTAAAAAAAGAGGGAATAGATGGAAGTGTTAGAAAGGCTTTCAGTTCTTAGAGCAACGTCATGTTGAGAAGTTAGAGGTAAATGAAACAATAAAAATGGCAATACTCAGTCACTGTCTTCTACTAACACTTAGAGACAAATAATGTGGTTCACTCCTCTAAGGAAATATATTAAAGTGCTTAGTGAACAAAACATGAAAAAATCTATGTGAATCTAAATGGCATATCAGGCTAGCATAGTCAAGACATTCAAGTTTCTATAACCCAAATAAAACAAAGATATAATGATATACAGATAGCTTTGATATACTAGACTGCATGACAATGTACCCAGTAGGACCTGGGTTGACTTGGGACATTAGAAGAAAAAAAATGCAAGGAAAAAAAAAAAATAAAAAGAACTTCAGCTTCAGCAGAAATAATGCAGTTTTAATGGACCATGGAATATCAGGTACCGACTAAGAAGATGATCTTTTCTCCAGTACTGAAATAACAAAGCCATAGAACACAGTGATAAACCAACTTCAACTTTACAAAATCAATTTACGTGAGAATAAAAGAACAAAAGACATGACCTTTTCTTTACTATTAAATAAACCAAACCCATTCTGCTGAAGTCTGTTTTTTGAACATAAGTTATTGCCTGACCTTTCTTATTCCACTGCAGGATGCAAAATGATTGGGCATGCACTCAACCTCTTTTGTTCTTCCTAAATCGGAGTTTTGGGTGACCATGGAGGAGACTGTCCAACGTGCCCACCTTTCCCAACCTCAACACAGGAGCTTGCCCAGGTAACATCTCCCTCAAAGCTGGTCAAAGACCACACAGACTAGCAAGCCACAAAGGCTTGGATGTGACTGTCCATCCAACCCAGACCTTGCATCTCTTTGGGATCCTACAACGATCCTGAACAATGAAGATCATTAAAAGTGAAATATGTTTATGGGATATTATATCCATTATGTCAATACTGAGGTATTATACCCAATACTGATAGCATTTTTTATACTGTTCTTCAAGAATCAGAAGCACAAAATGTATTTCCTGAAATTAGCCTTTTCTGTAGTATTACCATGAGATGAGGTCTTGATCATTTATTGAATTCTCTACACGATTATAGACAGTATGAAATCAAAATATGATATAAATTAATGATAATGACATAATTAGTGTAAATATAGTCTAAGCATCATTTTACCTGTGATTTTTCTCTTGTGGGGGCAGTGCCCAAGTAATGTTCACCAGATGGATGCTGCTGACTGGGATAACTGCAAAATAGGTTTATTCATTGAAAATAGAAATGTGTTATTATTTCAAATCCTTTTAATCCCAAGAGCCATCTGTGAGCAAGATATTTTATTTGATGTAGAAAAAAACATATGCATATGCACTTGAGTATACGAAATATATAAAAATATTTACATAAATTCATTAAGCTGCCATCCACCACTCTGTAAAACCGTTGTCAATAGGTACTGCTTATGCACCAGCCCCACGGCTTAACAGGATAGACTTAGAGTCACAGTAATCCTGACTGACTGGAAATCAAGAATAATTTTCTGAGAGAGAATAAAATCACTTTGTTATGAGATCTGCACACAGAGAAATATCTCCTTCACTTCTGGAAGGGGATTAGTTTATTACAGTCAGTCTCATAATTTTCATCTTGGTTTGGGTTTCCATCCTCCTATTTTCTTTTTTATCACTGAAAAATTGCCAGTGACGTGAAACAGAACCAAGCTGATAGCTCCTAGGGGCAGGAGAGCAGTTATGCACAACAAAGTAGACTCTTGGAAAAGATGACCAAGAACTCTTTGAGATCAGGGAAAGTGGACAGGAGAACAGCGGGACTGAGAATTATATCTCCTCGCTATAAAAATAACAGTGCTCAAAACCCAGAATCTGAAATTATATGCCCCCATGCAGTAGAGAAGGTGGAGGGAATAAATACTGGTATACTTAAAGATGAAGGATAAAGAGCATTAGTGAGCAAAGATGCGTAAGGGACCTATGACACTACTGATTCCAGGGTCTGCCTATCTATCGCTTCTAATAGCTGTAAGTGCCCTGAACAAAAGTCACGGGGTACTGTGAAAGCGCACATTTACTGATAAAGCAGTCTTTTTCTGGATAAAGAAGAAAATGGTTGCCATGGCAACCCTGAATGAATTCAGCACATCACCTGCACATCAAGTCTATCTGCAAGGGCTGTCTTGAAAGTGGAGGGTTTGTCTGCATCTTGCTAGGGATCCCTGAAAATCATACAAAGGTTTAACAAATCAGGATTGCACAGGCAATGGATGGTACTTTTGCATCCACCAGATCAAAGACTGCCCAAAGGTACAATTATCTATGTGAAAGGAAAGCAACGTATTTTTCCTGACATAAGTTTTCAAATGGCTGTAAAGAGTGGAAAATCTGATGCCTGCAGGGGACAAGCAAGGCCTGGCAGTTTTCTGTGAGAAAACAGGACATGCCAGAGGTCTCTCTACCTTTTGCTAATGAACCCTTATGTCTGGATCTCCTGATCTACTAGACTAATTTCCTTCTTTATAGAATAAGGGAAAAGCAAAGAAACAAACATCAGCATAAAAGATGCTGGAAGAACATGGGCTGTTTAGAGGAGATGATAAGCATGAGGAAAAACGAAATGCAAAACCAATAAAAAGGTATGCAAAAATTAAGGTTATGATGCTAGAAACAAATAAAATTCAATTCAGCTTCCTGTCAAAGTGTACCAGAGAATATAAAGTCCACTCAGAGCAGCATAAGCATGTCTGTAAAGGTAAAATTAAAACGTTTCTGTTATATATGCACCGCCCCAGCTCTCTCACCGCTGTAAAGTTTGTGAAATTACGGTGTGTCAACAGGTTCTGTCAGATGATCAAAACTTCCGGTAAACCACTACAAATTTAAGAAAAAAATAATAGCACAGTGTTAATTGAAGACAAAGCAAGGCCACATGGAAGCAAGAAAAAGTTGCTTAGTAGCCCAGGTCTGAAGTAGCATCTTGAGCAGCTCAACACAACTACTATGCCCTTTCAAGTGACATGGACCAGAACCTGGACATTCCAAGCAAAGAGGTAAAATGTTCAACACTCCTTTGATTATTTCCACAGACATACAGCCCTTTTGTAGACATAACCCGCCCCTATAGGAAGGTCATGGGCTAAAGGTTAAATAAATACCTTTGCTCCCTGCCACTTGGGGCACCTTCCAAGAGCTTGGGAGATTTGTTTAAACAAAATAAGCTTCCACAGAAGTACATTAACAGAATACAGCACTTGGCTAATTTCTAAATGAAGAGCTCTAAACATGCAATGACATAAGACACCTCTTTCTTATATAATACTAACATTTTTGGGGAACAACTTGGCGGACAATGCACAAACACTAACTTCAGTCAAGTTGTGCCAGATTCTTTCTGCATCTCAGAAGAAATCTGGCACTGGAGACAAGCCTCTCCATGTCAGCCTTCATAAATATCTCTGCAAAATTTTGAAGTGAGAATTAACACACATCTATTTTTAAATAAGAGCAAATAATATTTTGTGTAAGTTGAAGCCACAGTTCTACCACGACAAAACACTCAATTTAAATCAGTAATATTTATTTTCTTAGGTTCTTTGTGGAAATAAACTCTAATGAGGTGGATTCATCTGTACTGCACCCCTGTTACTCCTCAAGGCTAGCAGTTCTAATACATTTGACTTCTAGCATTGCCAAACCAAACAGGTTAGAACCAAACAGATTTATATGGGGGTTGACTTTTCACAATGAGAAAGTAAATTACATTATAAACTTGTATTTGCTACAAAAACAATCTAGAGAAAAGGCAGAGAATCAAAAGCAATCAAAATCAAATAGCTTCATCAGAATTCACAAAAAGATTCACATGAAGAAGAGCTGATCTTTGTATGGGGACAGGGGGATGCACAGGGCAACTCTGACAGTCCCTCCCAGCCCCGTTTTCTATTAATTTCCATTATTCCTTCTCCTTTTCAGACACTCATTTACACATCTGAGTCTGTGCTGGGCTTAGGAGTTTTTTTCTTGTAATACAGATGTCAATATACCACATTTCTGTTTACTTAGTCATCTTCAGCGAGTATTGTCTTGCAAGCAGGGATGTGCATTTGCAAAGAAGGTCTTTCAGTCGGTAGCTGGCAACAGCGGCACAGCGCAGCAGGGAAAACTTCACCTCAGACAGTAGTAACGTCATTTTATGTGGCACCAAAACAGTAGATGCTACTTCTTATAGAGCTATATTTATAACCAAGTAGATAAAACTTATCCATATTGCAATCTAAAGATACCAAGCGTGATGTCTTTTCTAAATAGCACATTACGATGTGTAGCTTAGTATTGACACAGAAAAACACAATCAATTTGTCTCCAGCAGCCACATTGGACTGCTGACTCAGCTATATTTTGATACTAATTACCTTTCACACAATGCAGAGGCATAGAAATTAATATTCTTCAAAACTAGAATATAATACTCTTCTCAGCAACTGAAGAAGTAACACAGATATAACAGGGATCTACATGCAAAGCCAAGATCCACACTATGGAACACATTAAATGCTATCAAATAAATTTTTAAAAAATCATGAATTTATTAACTTCCAAATATTATATTGTCTTAATTTAGTCAGTGATAGTAGTTTATTCGATAAGGGAATCATGAAGAATTAAAGGAAAAGCAACTGCATTAAATTCTGCATGTTTAGAACATAGTTTCACAAGCTACACACTTGAAAAATATCAGACTACCTGTCTTATTTGGAATTTGTGAAAAAAATTCTGTCACCCAATTCTCCAAAGTGTTCAACATTTCTAGTGACAAGAAAAAAATAGTAGAAATACAACTATTTCAATGGCATAAGCAGGTTTTCAGAAAAATACAAACGACTCATTTATCTTGCAACCTTAAAACGACGTTAAATTAGGGATCCAAAGTAGGTTTATTTATTAGAGTTTTCTGCCAGACGTCAGGGAAAAAACAAACAAAACAAAACAAACAAACAAAACCCACCTCAGAGCATGTTTACCTGATTTCTTCCGTTTCGCTAAGTCCCATAGATACCTGTTCCCCGTAGGTCAGAAGTTAAAATCATGTGAATTTTGCTCTTCTTAAAACAACAACAATAAAACCCACCTTATAAACCAATATCAGTATCAAGATCTGATATGCACATTGTTACATTACAGTCTTTCTATAATGCTAAAAATGTGGATTTATACAGCTGTTTTCTTCAGAGACAGAACAATTACTGTTTGTACATGCTGTTAAGCAGAATGAAAATAACTACAATTCACACATTTCTGTCTTTCACAAACACAACCCTAGGCCAATGCATTGAAGCGTGGCAATGCCTTTTGATTATAAATATGTCAAGATAACCCAAACACCACTCTGGTAGCAAAACGCTATCTATTGTAATGCCATCAAACATGACATCTATTTTAAGAAGACAAAAAGCTAATACACAAACAGAAAAAAAATACATTTTTATCTCACCCACAATATGCACTTGTCATAAAACATGTTAGTATTAGTATACAGAACTCAAAGATAGTTGACACCTCCCACATGAATTTAAATGCAGGTTCTCGGGATAGATAACTCATGTTCCAGTTTGCTTTTCCTTCCAACACAGTAATTTAAACAACAATGCATTAAGCACTGATATTCCTGAAAAGGCTTATAAAACAATTTACACAATTACAGTAGAATAATTCCAAAAAAAAACAAACAAACAAAAAAACCACAACCAGCCAAAAAACCCTCTGAACTTGAAGTCAAACCAGATAGTACTTAAGACAAACATATAAAGTTTATACCTGGTATTACCTTTAGATTGGACAACCAAGTTCATATAATAAGCAGGGTAATAGTTCTGCAAAAAATCCTTCAATCTGGTATAAATATGAACGTTACTTTTTTTAGGCTCACGTTTCAATTTCTTTGCACTACCTGGAAATTTTAAGAAAGCAATTGGTTAGCTATTGCTGTATTAGTAGGACTCTTCTACAAAAGGGCCAACTTTCAGATATTTTATAGAATGGAAATTCATAAAGAATGCAGAATGCAACTGTGGATATTCAAGCCCTAAGATATTAAAAATAATGAATCCTTTTTTCACATTTATATAGCTACTAACAAGAGTCTGCCTAAACCCAGGAAACTATGGCCAAGAAATCTGTGATTTTTAACTATAAAGAGCCCTTTGAGATTCCAAAAGAACACTCTTTTCTTGAATGAACACACTTTGGATACTTATCTATAGCCAGTGAAATCGTAAGAGGACTGCAGAAAAACTCAAAATATAACAATAGTATAACAATGTAACAGTATAACAATACGCCTATAAAATACAACACTGTTTAAACAAAGATTCACACCGTACATGGAGTGGCAATGAAAGTGCTTTTTACTGGACAGTTGAACAGCAATGAACCGCATCAACTCCGTGTAAGTGCTAGAAGTGGATAGACAGTAACAGAATAAGGCAATGTAACCACATTAGATGTTCTTTACATGCAATAACTCAGGAAAAAATAAAATTAAAAGACATGTGTTTGATCCTTACATGCTGTGAGAGACTACAACTCCAATTGATTTTTAACAGGAAAAAAAGACTCCCAACATTTCCTGCAAAACACTGAGCTTATGCAGAACAGGGTAATTACTAACTTTTAAAATTAACAGAAGTTGAGGTCTTTCTTACTGTAACTGCTTTAGTGGGAATCTGGCACCCAAAGAGACTGAAAGTTAGGAAGCTGTAAACCAGAGTCTATGAGGCTTACAGAAAGTCATTCAGTTGGATTAGTGTAACATCAATCTTTGTTAAAGAGAGTGTAGTATGTATCGTGCACATGTGCCAGTCACTTAACCATGAGAAGGAAACTAGATGTAAATCCAGGCAAAGTGCATACACTAACTGCCTTGTGCAGGTCAGCTTTTCATTAAAGTTCTGTCTTTGCCTCCAAGCATCTCAACTGTGAACAGAAAAGTCTCATATATGTTCTGAAGTCAAATATATTTTCCAGTGAGACCTGGCCAGATTTAATAACCCCAGTATTCCTAACCATAATGTAAATGCAAGAAGAAAAGTGATTTAACATATATATTAAAATTTACACTCTTAAACCCTAAAACTTAAAGAAAAACCCTTTAGTTTCTTTAGTGAACGTCTTTAACCGAATGTCATTTCAGTTCACGAAACTTCTGTCTTGTTTCATTGACACCTTCTGAGGTGCTTCTGTGAAGTTTGCTTCAAAATGAATCACGATTCTGATTTTCTATAGAAAAAACTCTGACTTCTAAAGATGTCTTTACTTTTGTAATGACATCTGGCAGAACTCTGAAGATGCCGTTCCATTAACTTCTAACTACAGGTAAGGATTAAATTGACTCCAAGCAGACACAGTACATCACAGCGTGTCACAAGCCACATCATACTGAACAATCATACTCCAATACAAATGCAATGAGTACTGCCATATCAGACTGAAGAGTGTTGTACTTCGTAATTTAGCTGAGTTGTACGTATTTAATTTTTAATCTTTATTCATAAATAGATTCTCCAGACTACTGATCATTGTCCCTCAATATCCTCCAATTCCCTTGGGAAAAGCATGTCTAACTTAGGCAGAGGAAAAAAAGCTTGACACAGTGAATGAGTTCATTAGCTGTTCAAGAGTGAGCCTTCAATATTTCACCTCCCTCTACCTATCTTTTTATTTTCTTTTCTCACTCTTGGTGAGTCTATAATAAATTGTTCTTTATTTTGCATGTGCTCAGTGAATAGTGTCATTAGGTCCAAGCAAATAGTAATTTCAGTTAAACAAGGCAAAGATGCACTTTCTTTGCTCCACTATTTTAATCCAATGAAGTACTAAAATACGTCCGAAGTAGCTAATTAACCCTAATTTATGAGTGCCTAAACATTCTTATTTTTCCAGAAAAAAAAAATGTATTGCCTGTCACTGTGACAGTTCATGTTAAAAGAAATCAACCACCAATCCAAACATTGTTTGGTTTTGACTAGTGAAAACTTAGAGCTCCTACACAGTCAGAAGAGGAAGCTAGATCACAAAACATACAGGGCTACTGAAAAACAAACTACAGCCAAATATGACCTATCAATGGGGGGTTTAGTCAGCTTACATACGAAAGATGTCCAGATGTGGACACCTAGGGCTATCCTCCATGCAGAATTAACTGTGATCAAAAGGTTTATTTGATTATTTACATAATACCACACCAAATACTATGTTATTTTCATGGACAGATTAGATCTGGAAGCAGTTCAACAATTTCCACTCAGTTTGTAACAGTAAATACTGCCAGACTTAACCCTGCCGTAACTCTAAGCAAGCAGTGAGCCTCGGTAGCCCTGTAATTACTGCCTACACCTAGGGTGTGATGCAGCAGATGCAGCACCACCTGAATGAAATTAACTTCATCAGTGTAAAATCCATTTTCAGTGCTACCACAGCACAAAATGCCTCCCCCCATTCAGTGCCCTCAATAAAAAGTGTCCCTTCTAGTGATGAGCATGAGACACCCCATTTCTAAATTTTTTCTTTCAGAAGGGAATATTTTACAAAAGGGCACGTCTCCAGCTATTTCTCTCAACAGTTCCCCAAAGAGCAAGGAGGTCGATATTGCCACCAGTGATGAGGCTGAGTCACCAAACTGGTATCGGTGAGGAGGCACAGGGTGCGCTGAGGGCAAACTCAGCCCAGGGAGGAGCTCAGCAGGGTTACAGCTTTCGTCCCAGGGAGGCACAAAGAGCTCCAAATTCTAGCACAGTAGCACTAAATGTTAATGTCTGGACTCATAACAAAAGGCTAACTGGACCTCAGCTTTCTTTTATTACTGTTACATCTAAATATTACAAGAAAGCCTTGATTACGAACAAGTGGGTGGGTTGGACTGGATGATCNTAAAGAGGTCCTTTCCAACACTAACAATACTGTGATTAAAAAAGGAAATTTAAATTTTCAAAAAAAAAAAAAAAAAAAAAAATCCCAAGTTTCAGGAGCATGCAGTGTGTCCTTCACCGACTGACTGACAAACCAACACTCGGATGGGGCTTTGGCCCATTCTGTGTTTCAGCAACGGCACCCAAGCCATCACCGCCGCAGCAGTAGTGTGGGGTCAGTGGATGCGATAATCAAGCAATAGGGTGACTTTTTTCTGTCAGACATTGCAAATACAACTACGAGAGCACAGCTTGGTGTCAGCTGCCCGGGCTCCGGGTACCCCCCTGCCGCAGGCGCGAGCCTTTGTCCCAGGGAAGGAGGGCAGCCTGTGAGGCGGCGCTCCTCACCTGCACCGCTTCGTGCCACGCGGTGACTCGGCCCGGCCGGGTCTGGCCTGAGGCGCTGCCCTTCTCCCGCCCCGCTGTAGCCACCAGCGCCCGCCAGGGGGCGGCCGCAACCGCCGCCGTTTCTGCCCCGCCCGCCGTGGTGCATGCCGGGGCGGTGGCGGGATCATGGCGAGCGACTTCTACCTCCGCTACTACGTGGGGCACAAGGGCAAGTTCGGCCATGAGTTCCTCGAGTTTGAGTTCCGGCCTGACGGTGAGAGGCGGGCAGGACCGGGCGGGTGGGGGGCGGCGGCGAGACCCGCGCTCCGCGCTGCCGTTGGGGCGCGGAGCCGGGCCTGGCGAGGCTCTAACGTCTGTCTGTGTCGGACAGGGAAGCTGCGCTACGCCAACAACAGCAACTACAAGAACGACGTGATGATCCGGAAGGAGGTGAGGGAGCGGGGCCGTGTCCGGGCGCTCGGGGCGGGCTGTACCCGCAGCTCGCCGGGCAGCGCG
>VWYH01004191.1:282361-365423 GCA_013399365.1 Pampusana beccarii | reverse complement strand
GTCCTTAGTGGGAAGGGAGGAGAAGGAGGGGCTGAAGGGGGAAAGAAGGGCGAGAGAGGGTTAACAATACATCTGCCACGGCTTTATTGTCACCCTGCAATCAAAACCTCGGCAAAGACATTACAGGACATTCATTATGAGATATTTTTAGTAGATACCAGAGACCTTGTTTACTTCAGTTACTGGTCTTCTGGATCCTGAATGGGAGTAATCTATCAGGACCATTATTTTCAAAATACTTCTTATTCATCAAGCTGTTCTCAATAGAAGGTAACTAGTCAAGCAACAGGTTGATCTATTCACTTGTGCAGTTCACCCATATTAATTCATAATTACCTAGCTGGAGCCAATCACAACTCTATACTTAGAACCGGGACTACGTGAACATGCCAGTGGCTTCTCGATGGGTGTCTGGAAAGTTCTTCAACACATCTTTTATTCCACGAGGTGTATACACAACCCTGAAGTCTTCATCTGCACATAAGAGCCACCGCCCTCTTGGCAGTGGTTCAAGTTACACAAGCTGTTGATGTCAGTACGTCCACAGTCCTGCACAGAGTCAGCAGACTCTTGCTGTCTGCAGTCATCAGTTCTTGCAGATTTAACAGGACTTAAATTCCAGAGCATACCAGTCTTTACGATACTTTCAAACACCGCCCTTTCACACGTCTTTTTGTTTCTTCAAAGTGCTGTTTTCTAGTAACTATTTTTCTACCTAAACCCACAGATACCAACAGAACTCAGTTACAGAAACTCACACAGGAAGGGCCTTTATGTCACACATCTTTCCCGCAACTACACACTTGACCTTTTACTCTATCGCAGTTGCATAGTCACTGTAACAGTCCACACACTGGCTGGGCTGTTACCCAATAACACTTTGGACCTATTGAACCTGGACTTGATTCTGTTGTTCGCAGATCAGCTTTCTAAAAGGTGTGGATACATGTTGTTGCCCACTTCAGCCAATGGGAGTTTTGTGGTGTGTTACACAGTTTTCATTGTTTGTTGCTCTAGACACCGTGCAATGCTAAAACATCAAAGCATAACACTAAAAAGAAACGGTACTGGCACATTAGACGATCCGCTTAGCTTCCCCTCTTGAGAATCTGTGTAGCTGAGGGCTGTAGAATCCACAACCTCCATTTCTAAATTCTACAAAACACCTGTGGAACCTTAAAAATATATATGCTCTTCAGGCAAACTTACAGGTATCCACTGAATTCCTCTGATGGTTTACGCCACACAGTTGCATCTTTCTGAAAGAAAATGAAAGATGCGATGTTCATTGTCACTTACATAAAATTGCAAGACGTCCAGAAAATGCTTCAGTTTTTCTGAAGAAAAGCAAATGACTTTATCATTAAATATGGTTCACCCCAACGTGCTCATTGACCTGGGCACTTTTGTATACTTCTCTTAAAAACAGAAGCAAATCTTTCAGACATCTTTTACTTGTAATTGCCTATTCTTTAAAAATACAAATCAGTCAGTTCCCTTTCTCAGTGTCAAATGATAGAAGTCTATGCAGACATAGTGCTTGACAGGCCAAGACAGTTTACTATGAAAACATATAGATAATGGAACCACATTACTAGGTAAAGTCTTTCGATTAAAAGGCCACTGCAAAGCCATTATCTGGGCACTATTCAGACAGGAAGACCACACAACTTCTGCTTGCACTCCTGTAACACATGACCAAGCAGATGTGTGAAGGAGGTGATGACAGTGGCAGACATGAAAGCTGAAGTTACCCTTCTGTCCTAGATGCCTGACTAGGAGTGTCCTGCAAGCAGTAGTCCATTCATTTTAATGTTTCTTTATTTTCTCTGGCTAACTTTATCTTCTGATTTTTATCTAACTATGAAACGGAACCTCAGTGCAAAATCTCTGAATTTCAGGGTTAAAGAGAGTACCATATAGCACCTTTTTACTTGGAATTATGATTACATAAGCACAAAGGACCAAATGTCCCAAAGAACAGTGGTGTAAGTATTACATCCAGAAATATTTAAGATATTTAGGGGCAAAAAACACCTTCCCAGCAGGTAGCTAAAGCTCTGAATTTCTTTTACATGGCACAGTACCAAGAGGGAAGGAAGGAGGGAAGGAAGGAGGGAAGGAAGGAGGGNAAGGAAGGAAGGAAGGAAGGAAGGAAGGAAGGAAGGAAGAAAAAAAACAAGGGTAAAATCTGGGGAGGTAATGTGATCTGAAATAGTGAGATTCAGGTAACTTCCTAAAGGAAAACAATCGTATAGGTATAAGACTTAGCATTTAGCAGAGCAGAGGTGGTGTAGGTGTTTTGCAAGAGTGAAAAGCTTGGATACTGTTTCTCCCTTCCTAGACAGTGAATTTGTTAATTTTGCAAATAATCAAGCTACATTTGGAACACCTGACCCTCTCTTAACAACGTCTGCTCACAAAAGAAAAAAATACAATTAAAAAAATACAAGACCTACACAAACTATTCTAATAAAAGTGTAAAGCCAGAAATTTACCACACTAGTCCTACCATGTTGCTACACTGAGATACCAAAATACATTTCCACCTCCAGTGCAGGACAGGACTAAAAATATTCACCCAGCCTAGAGCTGGTGCACCAGCAAAGTCTATTTAGCTTGATGAAGCAGAACTTAGAAAAGCCAAGCAGGTCAAAACAAGGGTCTCGCAAACTGCTTGGAGAAAGCAGGAAGTGCATTCCCTTTCATGGAAGGGAACTTATGATAATGTGGGGGCTCTGAAGCAAGGGAAACATGAAGCAATACGAGAGAAAGAATTGAGAATGATCTCAGTTTCTAAGAGGAAGTCATTTGGAAGCTGAAGCATGACACGTTCAAGCTTCATAGGCAGAAGAGATTTCAGAGGCCAGCAGAGCCTACCAGCAAGCTGTGGCTGTTTTGTTGAAAGTACAAGCAAGCATCCTGTAACACTGCTAGTGCTAACAATATTTCACATCTTGCTTTAAGAAAAGCCTATAGTCCTACACAGGCAGGATTCTTCTCTGAGGTACTTCCCTGAAAACGGGTAGCAGGAATGACAGAGTATATCTGCAGACAGGCAAATCACATTCTGTCATGTAAAGATATACTATCCTAGAAGGCTGGCTTCACAGGGCATCTCATAGGAAAGCCCTGCAATAATTTGCCAAATGTTTCACACCCGTGTTGAACGGCATAAGAAGCTCTTTCCCCCTTGACAGAACAAACTGGGTTGAAATTGGGTTGCAGGCACAAAGCCGCCCGGACCACTCACGGTTTTCTTCACAACCCGCCACTCGCTGTCTCCGATGCTGTGGTACTGAACCAGAGTGTTGCGCAGTTTCGTAGCCAGCGGTGCTGAATTTGGCCGGAGATCCATTTCCTTTCTTCCTGCGTAAAGGTTACACAGACCCAGGCATCAGAAGCAGTCACGACATGAGGGACGCCAGCGATAGCACGACTCAAATCCACGCGCTGGGAACACAGAAACGAGAAACTACCCCCCCGCTCCCCCCAGCCCCTCCCCGCACACACACACACACACACACATTCCCCGGGTCGGTTCGGGTGGCACCGGGCGGCTGTCGGGACACCGGCTCCGGCCCCGGCACCGCGGGCTCACCTGCGGCCGCCACCCTCCGCCACCTCCGGCTCCCCCACGGGCGGTACTGCCGGCAGCGCTGCGCAGCGCCCGATGCCGGCAGCCAATGAGAGAGCTGCCGGCTTCCCGGCACAGCCAATGGCGGCGCGATCCGCCGAGGGTGGCGGAGGTGGCTCGTCGCCTGCTCGTATCACCCGACCTCTCGACATGTCACCGGCGCGTCGTCAGGACCCGGAGGGACGACGGCGCCCTTCCGTTCGCTGCTGCGGGGCAGCGCGGCGCTCTGATTGGGTGGAGGGAGTGGCGTGATGGGAGGGGGCGGGGATAAGCGGCACGGGCGGCCGTCGAGCGCTCACCGGCAGCGCGGGGCGGGAGTAACGCGGCACCGCGCCGGCTGCGCCGCCTCAGCCGGCTCTGTGGCTTCGCCGCGGCGGAGCGCCGCCGTGCGGCTGGGGCGGCGGGGCGGAGCGCGGGGGCCCATCTGCAGTGCTGGTAACGCCGGGGCGGCCCCGGTCGTCTGGGGTGACAGCATCGCTGTGCTTGGGAGCGGGCTGAGCCTCAGCCCCCGGGCTGGGTCTGCTCGTGTTCTCACGTGTGGCCTGTTACTGTCACTTTGTACAGGCTTTCTTAAACACGGCTGTATAAAGGTTTACACGGGGTTGCAGCTTCCCGGTTTTAAGCGCCCCGTGGTTTTGCTGTTCAGCTGAGGCCTGTCGTGCAAGTGGGACAGGAGCAGTGAAGAGCTGCCCTGGGTTGGTGATCATGGGGCGGTTAGCTATGACTTGCCGTGGTGCCCGAAACTGAAAAAAATAGATTTTTGTCCAGCCATGAAGGGCTTAAGATGGTGCAGATCATAGCCAAGTGACACACTGTGGTGAGAAAGGCTGGGATACTCCTCCTTTCAGGCAGCAGTGCTTGCAATGTGGTGGAGGGGGCTTTTGAGGAAGTGCTGGAGTGTTGCTTTGCTCTGTAAAGCAGCAAGCCAACCAGATTCTTCTTAGGAATAAGGCAGCACGTGTGGTCAGCCCACAGCTGAAGCCAGCTTCAAAATATGTTTAACTGCTTGTTTCTGCAGAACTGCACTGTTCACTGGACTGAATTCACTCTATTCAGTGCAACAGTATCACTTTGGGCAACGTCCATGCAAAAGGAGTAAACTCTTGGAAGCGCAGAAAAAGATGGGGCAGGAAGTAGACAGAAAGTGTGTGGAGGACAACAGATCTTTCTGTGATAGTACGTTGTTCATTTTGGCCAGTGCTGGCTCCCAAAATGAATGCTTTGAATGTGGTTGTGTTCTCAATACATGTCTTTACACGAGGCTGTTTGAGCTGCCCCTCGCTCCCCTTGCAGTTTACAGCTGTTGGCCATTTTTCCTTAAATGAAAATGGGTCTCTAAACTAAGACCATGCTTTTAAGGAGAGACTAAAGAAATAAACGAAAAATCCTTGAAATTTTACAATACAGAGTCAAAAGAGGAGTTTTTGAGCCGAAAGCATAGTGACATTATAGGAACATATTTCACCTGTCTTCCTTCAGATGCCCGTCATTCTCCTGTGAGTGAAAAAGTGCACATCTGAGCAGCCCCTAGCTGCTTTCTTCATCCTTCCCTGCTCTGTTGCATTTCTTGAAGTCCAGTGTTTCCTTGCTCTGGAGTATAACTTTCTTCTTCCCCATGGGCTGTCACCTAGTTTAAACCACTGATGTAAGTTGTTCATTTTTTTAGAGAGAAACTTCTTTTTCTTGAAGGGGGGAATGACAAGTTTTTATTGGAAGATGATGATTTTTGAATAAGACCTTGTCTGCAGAAAAGTGTTGTGTTTCTATGGGCTAGATGTGTTTCAGTGGAAGGCTGCCTGGTCTCTTGAAACCTTCTCTGGCAGTTCAAACAGTAAGTTTCTCAAGCACAGGAGCTCTGTGTGTCTTCTGTAAACTCCCTGGATACTCAATATTCTGTTATTCAATACCTCTAACACACTTGCAAGACATTAGGGTTACATGTGTACAGTTCCTTTTTTTGGTTTTTTTTTTTTTTTTTTTGGATTAGTCATGTCTGTATGATGTTGCAGAGTGCTATGATTGATCGATTGATCAATTGATCTGTTCCTAGACCAGTGCTCAATTTGGTCATGAACGTTGTGTTTTCTATCACTTTCTTCTGACTGATAGATTTTCCTGAGCTGGTTATTGTGCTCAGCATTGCCAGGACATTGGACTTGAACTTACTTGAACCTGCCCACTGGTGCAAGACATCGCATTAATTTCAAGCAGTGGAAGGTACTTAAAGCTGCAAACAGAGTTCAAAATGTTGGGTTTTTTTCAGATATGCTGCTTTTAACTGTAAAACGTAGAGGAACCAAGTTTCATGTTAAGATTCAGATGTTCTAGAGCCAGGCCTCCTGTGTTGCACAAAACACAGGGGATTTATAGCCCTCTAAAACTGTTCTTTGCTGTACAGTCACAGAATCACAGAATGACTGAATGGTTGAGGTTGACAGGGACCTCTGGAGGTCAGCTGCTCAAATCCCCTGCTCAAGTAGGACCACATAGAGCCAGGTACCCAGAGCCATTCCCAAACAGCTTTTGCATATCTCCGAGGATGGAGACTCCACCACCTCATTGGGCAACCTGTGCCAGTGCTTAGTCGTCCTCACAGTGAAGAACTGTTTCCTGATGTTCAGAGGGAACCTTCTGTGTTTCAGTGTGTGCCCATTGCCTCTGGTCCTTTCACTGGGCATTACTGAAAAGAGCCTGGCTCTGGCCTCCTTGCACCCTCCCTTTGCGGGAGCCTTCTCTTCTCCAGGCTGAACAGTTACAGAATCACAGAGTCACAGAATGTTAGGGATTTGGAAGGGACCTCAAAAGATCATCTAGTTCCATCACCCTGCCAGAGCAGGGGCACCTAGATGAGGCTACGCATCCAGGTGGGTTTTGAATATCTCCAGAGAAGGAGACTCCACAACCCCACTGGGCAGCCTGTTCCAGTGTTCTGTTACCCTCACTGTGAAGAAGTTTCTTCTCAAATTTAAGTGGAACCTCTTGTGTTCCAGTTTGAACACATTACGACTTATCTTACCACTGGTTGTCACCGAGAAAAGCCTGGCCCCATCCTCGTGACACTCACCCTTTATATATTTATAAACATTAATGGGATCACCCCTCAGTCTCCTCCAAACTAAAGAGATCTAGCTCCCTCAGTCCCAGGTCTCTCAGCCTTTCCGCCTAGGAGAGATGCTCCAGTCCCTTCATCATCTTGTTGGCCTTTTGCTGGACTTTCTTTAGCATGTTCATGTCTGTCTTGTACAGGGGAGCCCAGCACTAGACACAGCACTGCAGGTGTGGCCTTACCAATGCTGAGTAGAGGCGATGTTGCTGGCTTATATTCAATTTGGTGTCCAGCAGGATGCCCGGGTCTATTTCTGCCAAGCTGCTTTCCATTTGACAGCCCCCAGTATCTACTGGTGCCTGAGGTTTTTTTCGCCGCAGTTGCAGGACTTTACACTTCCCATTGTTGAACTGCATGAAGTTCCTGTCAGCCCATTTATCTGCCTGTCCAGGTCCCTCTGGATGGCCACACGAGCATATCAGCCACCCGTCGCAGCGTGGTGTCATCAACAAACTTGCTGCAGGTGCATTCTGCCCCATTATCCAACTCAGTAATGAAGATGCTGAACAGGATTGGATCCAGTATTGACCCTTGGGGCAGGCTTTCTGCCGCTGACCACTGCCCTCTGGGCCAGGCTGTTCAGGCATTTTTTAAATCCACCTCAGTGTCTGCTCATCCAGCCGGTACTTAACAGCTACTGTATGAGGATCCTGTGAGAAATCTTGCGGTTACTTTTCACCAGCAGTTGACTCCTAAGACTTTTTTTAATCTCTCTAACCACTCAATTCATGCTCTCTGTCAGAGAAATAAAATATGAGCATCCAGGTTTGTAATTCAGCTGTAAGTAGAACAGTTGAAGGTTGAACTTCCAGAAGCCTGGAAAACCACAGTCTTGAAATGTCCTGAACAGAGCATTCTGCAAGTTGCACAGCAGGCCTGATATTTAACTAAGACCGTTTTTTCTTGAAACTTTCTACCGAGTCATCTGAAATTGTGTGACCCAGAAAATTTCTCACTAAGTAATAGACCAGCAGAAGCGTTTTGCCTTTAATCACTCCTGGTGTTTCCAGTCAGACTAGCATAGGATTTTGACTGACAGGAGAACTGCTAGAGAAGTCTGACTCTCTTGGAACATCAGCCAGTGAAATCTTGACTCTTTAAGTGTTTTTTTCTAGCTAAAAACATGCACAAATATTATTCACTCACTATCACATGAGCCACTAAATCCAAGTGACTATACATCTGTGGTAAGAGACTCTTTCTAAATCAGCATGGAAAAATATTTTTTTCATAGAAACATGTCACAGATATTAAGGAAACAAATGACTTTGTTTTGCTACTGGGCAGTTCGGTCAGTGGAGCTGTTCTAGGTAGCTAGCTAGTGATTCTTGCAGTTTTATTAAAAAATAAGCCACAACAACAACAAAGTATAAACGCTCTAATATTCCTGATGTCTGATCTTCAAGCTGTTATTTAACGTATTTGGCTGGATTTGTGTAAGTGTACAACGTGCTGCTTTTCTATCAGAGGGTGATGGAAAGCAAGTCTTTATTTATTTTTTTTGCTGGTTGGCCCACATGAAAGTGTGGAAATGGCATTAGGATTTCGTGTTTGTTTGCCTAATATGAGCTGTGTTAAATCAGCTGTATTAAATTGGCAGCCTTGTCCATTCCCTGTGAATGCAAAATAAATCCAAAAGGCTATGACTGGATTCTTAGCATTCATACATATTCCCAAATGCAGCTTTCTAGATGATGAGAAGCATAGCTAAAAATCTTGCGTGTTTCGCTGGTATAGGACTGGTAGCATTTGTCTCTGCTGATGCGGGAGGCAGACCAGAATTCAGCGCACTTCTCACATAATCACTTTTGAACTAGTGTATTTAAATAAGAAATGTGAATGCAGTAGGACAGTCATTGCCTTAGCTGGACCTGGGTCGAGGGAACAGCCTCTGGAAGACAGAATGGCCCATTGCCTCCGCTGTGAGATCTGGACTGTTCAACACAATTTCTTTCAGTGGGATCGAGTTGTTAGAGAAACTCGTTGGACTGAAGATCCATGCTATTGCAAGCTGCAGGGCTGTTTAGGAAGGAGGGGTGGTGGTCTGGAGCACAGCTTTGGCCAAATAGCATTTAAAAAGCGTTTTCACAAACCAGCAGTGGTACCCCTTTTTTTAACGTGCATTTTGCGGTTAAGCCACAAGATGGCAGGAAAGCAAAATAAATATTTTTTACTGAAGCTGCTGCACTTGAAAGTACAGTCTAAAACCAAATACGGCAGAGAAGGGGGCTAATTTTCCTTATTAAAGTATTGCTAAAGCTTTATGAAGTTTTGAAAACTGTCAGATATTCCTTTAAGTAACGTGATTTGTTACTTTCGCTAAACCATATTACTGTATTTTTCTCTTATGTGCTGTTTGTGGCTTAGGACAAATACTGTCTATTCTTTTGCTATACGCCAAAAGTAGAAAAGCTATCCCCGATGTTTTCTCTTTTGAATACCACTGGAATGTGGTGTGTAGGAAAATGAAATGCAGAATGAAGTATCTTCGCACGTGGAAGGAAAACAATGATTTTCCTTAATGATTTTTATTCTTTGGTTTATATATTTTATTAGTATTCCCCCTAGCTCTGGCCTTGCGAAAAATCTACCTTCACATTATTCTCAAAGCTGACTCTAAAACCAGTTAGGAGATTCAAGTGCTGACTTGATTCTTCTTGATTTGAAGAGTAAAAGATAGAGGTGTATTAAAATCACCTTTGTGCTTTATCTGCCTGTGCCATCTGATATTAAGAAACTACTATCATATTTTCTATGAGAAAACTTCAAATTAACGAATTCTGTTCCTCTTCTGGTTAGTCCCTTCAGCATAATCTTAGTAGACTGTTTTTTAAAACATCTCATTGTCACGTAGGTGCACCAGAACAAACTCAAGTGAAGGATAAGCTCAAACAAACTGTTTTACGAAAAAGCCAAAACCGAACAATGGAAGTCAATGAGCAATGGGGGTAATCCAAAAGCAATCGGCATTCCGATAACATTTAACCCACTACACGTTCAGAGTACTGGCAAGGCTATTATTAGTGCGATTTGACACACAAGAACAGTAATCCAAATGATGCACACAGTCACAAAAGGGGAAACTCTCTCAGGGTACCCAGAAGAAATAATTGCTCTCCCAGGTGAGGGGCAAGGGCTCTGTCGAGGATATAACCAGAAGAAATAACCACTAAGAGGGAGATGAGGGGACTCAGCCACGGGAAGTTTCCTTAGATGGCATCCTAGTCTAAGGGGAGAGGTTCCGATCACAGACTTGCTGCTTTGAGAAGACCAACTCAAAGGTGGTCTCTGGTGGGGGCCCTGTTCATAACCTGGTTGGAGCTGAGCTGTGGTCGTATATGGTCCTGGTCCAGAAGCTTCTCTGGGCCAAGGTGCCCCATTGGCTGGGTACGCTGTCTGTTGACTGGTTCAACAGGGTCTGTACACGATTGGGGTCACTGTACCCTGGTGGGTATGTGGTGGTCAGCACCTGGCCGAGGTGTGGACATGACGATCACCATGGTGGGGCACGAGAGATGTGAAAAGGTGCAAAAGAGCCAGCAGCTGCCACATTTGAAGCCCTGCTCTTTATTGGGGCAGGTGCACCTGCCACACAATCCGCCCCGTGACCACAATCACTATCTGACCAGTTTCCTTGGAATCACGATACAGTCAAATCTTGCCTCCAAAGCTGAGAGGGGGCACAATGCTACAGTGCTGGTGAGTTGTAATGCTCACTGTGAATCATCATTCCTTAAGTGTCTTTCAGCTGTTACAAATTATCTTTAGTGGTCAACCGGTCAACAGTCATCAACAACAGAAACTATCTATCATGTAACTATAACCAACGTTGTGGTAACAGTTAACAACGAGAGGTAAATTGGGGAAATGCTGGATTTGGGTTGTATAGGGACATCTAGTTTGCAGACAGAGTTTGAGGTGTGAGAATATCTGCTAGGATCTAGAGGCACATCAATGCTTCCAGTGGGATTTAAGGCAATGTCAGTTTCAGGAGCAGGTTTTAAAGGGTTATACTTCATGGTGGACATGGGTTTCTTTACAGTGCTCTTAATGCACGTTATAATAGTACAAATTACAACAAATACACCTGTTATCAAAGATTGTGGAAGGCTTGTCAGCCATCTCAACAAGGAAAACCCAAATGCGTTAAAAACCTTTCCCAACTGCTTAGTCCCTAGCGCAGCAGCAATTTCTCTTGTGTCTTTAGCCATCTTCCTCATCTTGACCACTTGTTCTTGCAGTGGCACTGAAACATTTGGGATGTCAATGCAGCAAATGCCTGACAATTGGTTCAGCTGTCCACATATACCTCCCTCCTTCAACAGCATCAAGTCGAACACAACTCGGGTTTGAATGGTTATCTTGCTCTTTTCCTGTAGCTGGTGGTCCAGAAAACCTATGCTGTCGTGCGTAAAGTTCATTAGCACTTCTAGCTGCCAGCTTATCTCTTGGCTAGCTTGGCAGTTCTGTATCAGTGTGATTCCCATCCCAAAGACTGGCTCCACTGCCACCCAGTCCTGGTTAAGGCCTTTTTCCACCCCATCTGTACATCCATTGGCACACTACTCCTGTGTCACAGGCCTTTCCTGATATGTAGAGCAAAGGGAACACACAGACAATGTGCAGGCCGGTTTGGGGACGGTCAGTTATAACCGTGAATACAGGTGACCATTGGAGCATGCCTACACTAAAATAGTTGGTGCTGTGACACAGGTTGTTTGGCACAAGCCTGGAATAGTGGTGAGAGGGCAACAATAGTCTCTCTTGTTACAATTTAGGATGGAAGATCATAAATATGTTACTGCATAGGCAGCCTTGTATCAAGGCTGTCTGGGTAGGTGGGTATTGCCATAACAGGGTTGTTTTGTCTGTGTCCTTACATTCAACCTCTGTCTGACAATTCCAAAACAGAGATTGCACTACTGGGCATGCCTTATTCTTCCCTCCATACCAGCTAGGTTCATAAGAGAGTCTGGCCCATGTTCAGTTAGGAGGGCAGTCAAATGAATTGTTATTACGCATGCTAAGGCACTCATCATTATCGCTGTTGGGATGTTCGATACACCAAGAGGCATTTATTTGCTTGGTGTATACTAAGGAGTGATCATCAACGTCCCACAGAGAGCTGCGTTTTGTGGTTCCCCATGGGACCTCAGAGCAGGGTGTACTACCATTGGGACTCCACCCTGTGGCTTCGTGAGTAGGTTGGAGACTATAATTACACCTGCCGTCCCATACTGAACTGGCACTTACTGTGCCCAGTGGCCAGCTATAAATGATATGGGTATAGCCTATATCCTCCATACCTTTCCAGAACTTCCAGCTATAATTGTTATATTGACCCCCTGTTAATTCAAGGGCTAGTGAAATGTTCATATCTTGTACAAAAATGGGCAAGGGATATTCCCTGGACCTGAGGGTGGGTAAACAGACCATGACATGATGTCAGGTTCATAATTTGGGCGATTCCCACCATCACCTTCCTCATCACATTGTCACCTAGATCCAGGTCATCTGTGTTGATTGTTGTTGCCGCTAGTAAGAGTGATAGGGTGGTACATCTCTTCATCATCCTCTAAGACAACATTAAGGCTGGGCCTCAGTTCTTTGGAACTGGGCTTTCAGGTTAGAAGTCAGGATTATCCACTAGGTGCTAATACACTGGGATTTTCCATTCTCACCTAGGGTCTCACAGGCATACAAGCCTCTGGGTTTTGCAAGGGTCATTGGCACTGTACCAGCGCAAGAGAGTTTCACTATGACAGGTTGGCCCACAGGCATCTTCAGCAAGCTGGTCCTTTCCACTGTCTAGTGTAGGGTGGTTACCCATCAGTAGTCTCTCAGGAAAGAATGCTCTGATTTTGGGGTTCCCACAACTCCCACAACAGTTATGAACAATGAAGACCACCTGTGATAGATGCACGTCCCAACTGAGTTTTGAGACGTCAGCATGTTTTTTGATTAAACGGTTAATTTGCTCTGCAGTCCTGTTGGCTTGGTGATAATACAGGATATGGAACACTCACCTAATACTTTTCCCTCAAGCCAAGTCTTGCACTATTATGACCATAAAATGCAACCCATTGCCACTCCGAATACACTCATGAGTAGGTAGAACACTAAACCATTCTCACAGCACTTGTGTTGTTTGATCACCAGTGGCCATGCCAACAACCGCAGCCATCAACAGTCCTGATACCACCTCTACCCACATAAGGATGCATTTCTTTCCATGAGATGGTTTTAATGACCCAACGTAGTCAACCTGCCAGGTAGTCCAAAAAGCCTTGCCTTGTTTGATATTCGGAATCAGGGCTTGATTTGGGTGATTTTGGTGGTCGACTGTAAGACTTCACGTATTTTCATAGACACTGGCTACCCCTAGGACTGGCACTCGTAATAAAGATCCACTTTTCTGGGGTGACCTCACTTAATGTGCAGCCATTCAGCTAACCATCACCACTCTTCTCTTACACTATCCATCTGGGATACTGTAGAACCCTGATTGGGGCTAAATAATTAGCCTGCTGGTTCAATTTAGTGGCCAGAGTTCCACTTCTCACATGACCTTTCACCCAGCCCACACTCAGAGGTCGTGACCTGCCCATTTCTAATAGTCTCTGCCAGTCTTCAGCTCTCCAGACCCCGATGTGACCCAGTTCTCACTGTTTGGATTCCCATTGGCATATCCACCCTACAGTGCATATCCACCCTTATAAGGTGCATAAGAATCAGTGTAAATTGTGGAGGCACCACCCTCTGCTGCTAATAAGAGAACATGCAATTCCCTCACCTGTGTGCTACCTTCTCCGTCCTCAGTAATCATTTTCCCAGTGTCAGTCTTCAGTGTTCCTGCCTTAAACTACCACTTCAGCCCCACTTGTCAGATTGATGCACCAGTAAATCAAACTCCTTGTGTCTCTGAGTCTTTGGTGAGCTAGGGCACCTCTTTAGCTGGAGAGTATTTATAGGGTATGCTTAACAGAATCAGCTCAGGGTTCACAGTTTGTTGGAATTTAGAGACTTTGACAGAGCCCTCTCTTATGGTAAGAATTGTCTGACTCCCTCCAAAGAGACATATGGCTTCCGCACTGTGGTCTTCTGCGCCACTCCATCAGGAGGAGGTGACTTTTTAAGAATTGAATTTAGTAGAGGGAAAGGGCCTTATACAATAATGTCCTGTAGTGTATGCAGTCTCTCCACCTCCTTGACTGCTCTGACAAGTGAGAGGAGTCCCTTTTCCCACTCTGAATACCACTGTTTAGTCTCTTTAAATGATGCAGAGGAGAAAAATAAAGGTCTAGCTGGCCCTTGCAGTCCCTTTTTGAATACACCACAGTACGAGGCATGCTCTATGAACCTGCGTTTACCCTGAATTATCTTGTGGGTGTAGCAGGCCTAGTTTTTGATAGCTTTTAAGTTTGTCATTTTAGAATGTTAGGGGCCTAAGTCTGTCATTTTAGAATGTTAAGGACCTGTATGCTGCTGGGTCGAATTCCATTTTCTATTTTTTTGAAGCAAGTTGTATGGAGGATGGGCGATTACTGAAAATCCCAGTATGTGTTTTCTCGAGTAACCCAACATCACCAGCAGGAGCTGCCATTCCACTTTGTTGCCCCTTTTCAATAACAGATAGGGCATCATTAGATACCATAATTGCTCCAGCTATCCACCAACCCCCTAAGAATTTAATTTCCTGCCCAGGATCCTGGCATTTAGAAGGTGGAATATGCCATCCATTTCTCGTAAATAAGTTCTAGATAGTTTCAGCCAGTCACCCAACCTGTTTCTTGTTGTCTCTGCCCACTAACATATTGTCTATGTATTGGTATAGGTGAACACCTGGAGGCACCTCCAGTGTTGAGATGTGCAGCTGAGGCACTCTGGGTGGTGGTGGAGAGGTGTTTATACCCTTGTGTGAGATGATTAAAAGTGTTTTGCATCCCTTCTCAGGTCAAGGCAAATTGGGGTTTGTCCTCCCTCCATTGGGGAATCATGAAGAATATCTTTGACGTCTAAGGTGGCCATCCATGTACGGGCTGCTGCTTGTATGGCAGTCACCACTGAAGTTGTGTTTGGGACAAGAGTTGTTAGTGGTAGGGTGTTACTGTTCCGTTTCTGATAACCAATGGTTAAGCACCACCCCCCATCATGCTTGTGAACTGGCCAGACCAGAGAATTATAGGGAGAATGGGTGTGGCTGATTATCTGTCTTTTTTCAAGACTGTTACTGACTTCTGTAATGGCCCATTTGGCGATACTGTGGAATGCAGGTTGCTTTAGATAACAACAATGTGGGAGCAAGCTGTTAAGTTCAAATGTGGCTTCCACCCCACAGCTTCCAAAGCTCCAATTTCTGCTATCATGTAGGCACCACTGCTTATCCAATGAAATGTCAAATCCCAGTATATTCTTCTTATCAGAGCTTAAAGCCACCTCTGCTGCCATCATCCACTTTTCCCCAGGCAGCCAAAACTGAGTCAGAGCCAGGGTACACTTTTCTGCTTCATCTTTTACCCCTATTATGTTTACGGGTTTTCTTGATGTTTTGATTCCTAGTTCATTGCCTTGCTGCTTAACACTGATTTGAGCTCCTGTGCCAGTTAAGAATTCCAAAATTATCTGCTTTGGACCAATGGGAATGTGTTTGTGGCTCAGCGGACTGTGGTCGTACCTGGTCATGGTCTAGAACCTTCTCTGGTCTGAGCCACCACATTGGCTGGGGACCCTGGCTGTTGACCGAGGGGTCCCACCTCTCTTGCTCTCCCAACAGGGTGGTGTATGACACTGGGGTCAGTGAACCCTGGTGGGTATGTGGTGGTTGGCACCCAACCAAGGTGTGCACATCACAGCAGCCACAGCGGGGCATGAAATGCATAAAAATGAAAGTACAAAAGAGCCAGTGGCTGCTATGTTAGAATCCGTGGTCTTTATCGAGGCTGATGCACCTGCCACATCCGTCTCCTTTTTCAAAAGCAGTGGTCACAACTGCATTGTTAGCATGTTTTAAGTAGCAATAGTGTATAGTAGCAGTGCATAGCAGTAGTATCAGTAATAGCAGTCTACATGGAGTCATTCTGTCATTTCTCAATTGCTTGGATAGTTTTGTCCCACAAATGCTCTTATATGCCCCATAGTGCCGACTGTAACCCAGAGAAGACGATGGCTACCACAGTAGCTAATAATATTTGAGGGATCTTAAGTGTTCTCTGAAGTGTAGCAAGTTGAGTAAAAGACCCATATCCACTGTCGTACGTGGTTTTAACCTATTGCCTTATCTATTTTCTTTGACACAGTCATCTGTGTCTTCCTCCCATCTTATCATGGTGGTAGGTCTTCAGATTTGTACACATTTTAAAGTGCCAGAGAGCTTTCTGTATCTGATAAAAATACTCCCTCTGCTCCCTGCAAATAACTCAACCATCTTGTCTTAGTGAACCAGGAAGCCCCTCACCAAAAGTCTTTCTACGTAGTGTTTCTTATCTCCAAAAATTCGTTGAACTTATTTTGGCCAGGTTTCGATAGCATGCTCAAGGGCTTGCTTTACTTTTATCTGTTGGAGAACTTATTGCCTCTTCTTTCTGTCCCTAATCTCCTCGTTTGTTGCTGCCTTACCAGCTGTTTGCCTTGTAACAGGGACACCT
The DNA here is from genome assembly GCA_013399365.1 of Pampusana beccarii. Lineage (NCBI taxonomy): Eukaryota > Metazoa > Chordata > Aves > Columbiformes > Columbidae > Pampusana > Pampusana beccarii. The sequence goes on along the minus strand of VWYH01004191.1, from coordinate 349,036 downwards.
TTTACTTCCAGGACAGGCAGCCTCGTTGATTTGCCAATCGCAAAGAAACTTCATTACTGAGCTGGTAAATCAGTGAAGTACACCGCTCTGCAGGTGCAATAGTTGTGTCCCGGCCAAGGATCAAAAGCACAGATCATGGACCATGAGGCAGCATACAGAAGAACTTTATCTCGCACAGGAAACGAGTCAGAGTTTGTGCCTTTACAGCCTAGTTAAATAATCATGGTCACAGGCTATGTGTACTTAGTTGCTCTGGTAGTAAGAGGAGAAAACTATATCTGAAGAAAAAAGTCTTCACCATATTGGTAATTCATGTTTTTTACGTACAACACACTTGTTAGAGCTACCGATCCCATATTTTCTGCTATTGAAATGTTGTTTCAAGGTAGATTAACAGCTGTACCTAAAGCAGTTTTGATTCCTTCCAGACTCGGACAGCTACTCTAAAGCCCCTTCTTCAGTTAAAGCAGTCACTTAATAGTTTTTTCTGTGAATTGCCCATGCTTGTAGTGATCTGTGGGAGTAGTATCAGCAAGGCATAACTGCTGGATTTCTGCCTGTTCTAACTCATTATCTCAGTCATGTTGAGGAATTCCTAATTTGGTGTAGACAGAAGCCTGTTAATGAATAACAAGAGTGACTTCTTTGTGTTAATTGTAAAATCCATCAGGACTGATGCAGGTGTTCCTTGAAAAGAAAGACATAGTGCTCAGGTCACAGACAGAGGATAAGATTCACATTTAGAATAACAAATTTTTACCACAGCAATAAGAAAACAAAAATAGAAAACTGAGGTTACAGTTCTTTGAAAGACAGATATTGGACCAAAGCAGAGTCTGTACTACTTATTAAGATGCCATGATGTTAGATTTTGCCATAGAGAACTTACAGCAACAATTAGCATTCTTTGTTTAGAAGGCTAATGATTTTTTCTAGAAATATGCTGCACTTAAAGCTTCTTGCCAACTATCCATAGATTTCCAACACTGGAATTATTGTGGGAACATACTGTGTTGTGATTTCTGCAATTACACACTTAAAATCTTGGTCTCTGCCACATTTCCTTTTTCTTCCCTCCACCCAAAGACAGAGAACAGGTATACAGGAGCCAGTTGCTGCAGCCACATGGTGCCAGAGCTGAAGATGCATTTACTCCTAGTGATCCCCTCAGTGCTATTATACCAGTAGCAGTGCTGGGCCAAGCTTATTCTGCTCGCTCAAACTGCCCACGCATGACTTCAGCTGCTATAGGTTTAAGGAAACCATGGGTCAGGGAAAAAATAGAAAATAATGAGTAAATATCAGATCCACTTTCCCTGTACCTTTCTCTTTTAACTATTTAATTTGACATGCCCCTTGGCAGCACTGTAGGCTTTTGTGCTATTTTCCCATAGACATGTCCTGAAAACCCCCATGGCCACACTCTGCTCTGCTTTTGATATGGTCTTGACATTAGCAGAAGTGGAAACTGTGTTCCTGCTAGATTTGCTTCTACAATGTTTGTGTTCTTTTTACAAGTTGATTTGAATATACAAAATTTGCTGACACTATTACCATTGCAACTGTGTTTATGTGCAGGGCCGCCATCATAATCGAGATTACTTTTTTGTACCATAGTCTTGGTTACTGTCAAGAAAAACAGGAGTTCTCTTGACCCTTGTGATTTCCAGGTTAGACTGAAATTCTTGGGTTTAGTAATTTCTTTCTGTACACTATAGGCTCTGAAATACTTAACTCTCTTACATTTGCTTCCCAGAAATGGATTTGGAGCTGAATTCTTTTATTCATGATTTATCTGTGTGATGACAGAACAGTATGGCACACAGTCCTTCGTACAGCTCTCAGTCTGTTGTTTGTGGTTTGTTTGGTTTGGGTTTCTTGTTTGTTGCTTTGGTTTGGTTTTGGTTTTGTTTTGTAGGGTTTTTTCATTTGGTTTTTTTGGGTTTTTTGATTGTTGTTGCTGTTGTTGTTGTTGTTGTGGGTTTTTTGATTTTTTTTTTCTTTATGCAAGCACACTCGCTACATATTATTTTTTCTTAGAAAAGTAGCCACCTTATCTTTATTATACAATGGAAACTACTTAGAGTACTTCCAGGGTAAGAACTTAGAGCTCTGGGATCTTAAGGTATGTTTGGCAACTTTTCAGTTAAGTAAGATACACTTATCTTGGATGTCTGAGCTATTTCCTTTGAGAAACTGGCATCAGCAGTTGAAAATAAGTAAACCTTTTTTGACTTGTGGATTGAACATGATGTAATTTTTTTAACACACATTCTGTCTTAAGCAGCTAGTGATATGGACACGATAAATGCCTGAGTTTTCTCAGCCGGTCCAAAACAGACTCGACATCATGATTTTATCTTCATCCCAGTTATAAATTACATAAGTAATATTATGGGGTATTAGGTAGGTAAACTAACAGAGCAACATAGTTCTGGTTCAGGCTTCCAGGTGGAGCCAGGAAACATAAACTGTTTTTCAGATGTGACAATGGCAGATGACTGAACCTGATTACCTTAAAAGCCTTCTTCAGTCCTATGACCAGTTGTTTCCTTAGCTTCAGTGAAAGCTTGTGGTATCCTCTAAGTAAACAGTTTTCCCTCTGTACCATGGAGGCATGTCTTGTCTTTTCCCATTATTATTATTAAAACATACCTCAGGGTTTGGTATGTGAGGAGAATAACAGCATGGGCAAGGAAATTCAGAACATATTCTGAAACTTATTACAGACAAGTACTGTTTTTTTAAATACGGGGAGATTCCTTGAGGCAGCCTCAGGTGAGAAAAGGAAGACTAGTAGAACATTTTTAGGAAAGAATCCATTTCCAGGAGGAAAAGTGCCTTTGTCCTAGGATGAGGTCCTGAAATATCACTTCAAGGGGGAAGAAAAAAATTCAAAATCTCATCCAGTGTCTAGGGCACTCTGCTAAGATATAGGAGAGAATTAATGAGAACTATGTTGCTCTGCTCAAATTACCACATTCCTGTAGAGGCAGGAATGGAAGATCCTGTGGATCCATCAACTCTGACCATAGTATAAAAGTGAAGTGTGGATACATATATTTGATTTTCATAGTAAATCTTGCCTTTGGCCCAGTAGCCCAATACCATATACCTTAATAGCTTCCTCTTTATGTATCGGAGAATTTTAAAACTTGTCTACACAATTTTCTGTACATTAATCTTGAATGTGTTGATATGCTTCATACTCAAGTACATTTTCTTTCCTCAGATATTCTATCTTTTATATTTGAGATAATAATGGGCATTTTATGTGCTCAGTAGTACCTGGCACAGCTTTTAGATGGTGTTAAATAGTTTAAAACAATAACTGTGTTTTAAACTGTCTGTGGTTATATCTGTTAAGTGATTGCTAAGTAGATGGGATGGTCACAATTCTTATGTTCTTAGTTAATGTGAATAGCAGAAAAGTTCAGTGATACATAACAATCAAAAAAAACATCTTTCCTAGGAATCGATGCCAAAAATATTTCTTGTTAAAATGTATAACTTGGCACTAAGTCTAAGAAAACCTTTATGATGTATATGTTATCTGTACCTGGGGAATTTTAACTCATGTAAATATGTAAGTTAAGATTAATCAAGAGCATGCCAAAAGCCTGTACTGAAGTGTGATTGAATTCATGTTTTGTGTTCTAGACATATGGCCTTGAATTCTGGAAACTTTTACTAGTGGTCACAGATTTTACATATTTTTTTCTTTATTTTGTCAAAGTAAGGTATTAATAACTTTGTACTCTCTTATTTTTATTTTTTTTTGTGTTCTACACATCTTCACTCTGCCTCTCCTAGATGGGAATATCTCTCCCTTTCTCCTCTTCCTTTCTCCCCGTAGTTTGGCTTCATGACAGAACTTTTTTTGCTCCTGCTACGTTTGGCAGCTGAACAAAAGAGACATGTCAAGGACGGGAACAGGCGGGTAACTCTTATGGTAGCTCTGACGTAGCTTCATACTGCCAGCTTCTCCAGATATACAGGGCAGCTTTGTTACGTGACCTCAGTCCATATTTTGAAAGCCAGGTGATTCAGACTCAAAGGGACCTGTTGGCCCCATGGCCATGCCTGCAAGGTTAAATGCTCCCCAGCGCAGCCCCACAAGGGAGCCCGGGGAGGCAGTGGCAGATGGAAGAGCCCAGCGATACCCTGCTCTGGCTGCTCCCAGGCCCACCACAGGAACCCGCAGCCTGTCAGAGGCTCACGCCAACATGCCCAGAGGAGCACAGGGGCCCCAAGACAGGCAGGAACACAAACTGAGAGCTCGGAGGAGGGGGCACCCTGTCTGGGCTCTTCCCAGGGCTCTCCCAGGAGACCCACAGCCCCATGGGCCGGCTGTGACACCCATTCAGAGAAGTCGAAGCTGGAGCACCTTTTGAACTGCAGAGTGGGGCTTCTGCTTAGAGGCATGGGATTCATTAGGGAAGAGCATTTCAGGATTGCAGAGGATTTATTATGGGCTGTTTAGGGAAAAAAACAAAGATGGGGAAGGGATGGGATTCAGATGATTTGGGAAGGCACAAGTAGGGGAAAATACAGAGGTGAGATGACAGAAAGGGCTGGTTGTTTATAAACAGCATGCTGGTTAATACATTTGTCTGCCTGTGCAGTGTGCCAAATTAACACAGTCTGTCCTGTCTTCTTATTGTATTATTTTTTCACTCTTTTTTGGGTGCAGGGCTGTGTTCTGTGTATGTGCATGTGGGGTCTCAGTACCAGCATCTGGAGGCAGACCACGAGCCGGAGGGCCCATGTGTCTGTGGTGCCAGCACCTGGAGCGAGTGCAGGTGTGTGATCAGCAGTTAAGATCCAGCCAGACTGGCCGGCACAGTGGGTGAAGTAGTGCAGGAGACAGGTGTGTGTGCATCTTTGCAAGGACAAGAACAAGGGAAGAGCTGTCTCTTGGGAGGACCAGGGGAGTCCCAGGCAGCTGCTGGAGAGACTTCAGGGTCTGAGGGTCCATGAGGGAAGGATGGGTGGTGAGTCTCTGCAAGGCTGAGTCCACAGGGTGGAGGGTGTTGGCTGCTGGGGCTCAGGGGAGTTCCAGACACCTCAGTGCTTTTGTGTGTGTCTGTGTATGTGCCTGAGACAGTCTGTACCAGCAGCTGGGGTAGAGCTGTGACCTTAGGGCCTCCTACATCCAATGCCAGCAACTGGGGAGACTGGGATCCAGGGGCAGCTGCTGGGCACAGTGAGCATCTGAGCCCAGCTCCTGGAGGGGTCCATGTTCTCACTGGTGGACATCTGTCCTGCTCAGCCAGAGAGGGGAGCAGGATGAGGCCATTTGTGCTGTCTTTGAGTGAGTGCTCTGTGTGTCTGTGTGGCTGGCTGTGTGTATGTGTGTACATGTGGCACATTTGTGTGCTCTGCATGCATGTGCCTGCTGTGAATATTTGCTCATCCTTGCTGTGGACTGGACCTGGGGGTCATGCAGCTGTGGCAGCCTTGCTGGTCTCGGGCTGTCAGATCTGGCATGGTTTTACCTTGACAAAGCTTGCTTTGCTTCGTTAATTGCCGTGACTAGCACATATGAGGATCCTGTGCACTGCATAAATGTACACTGTACTCTCTCAGAGAGGGGAGAAATACCTGCAGGTGTAACATGAAATGGAGATGTAGGATTCATTAGTGCACAGGGACACTTCACCCTGAAGTGACTCTGGAAATACACTGCCAAGAAACCCTGAGACAGCCTCCAAGCAACCCATTTAGTCTCTCCCCAAGGTGGTCCAGCTGCTGGACAGTGTCAGTGGTCAGTGAGTTCAACCTCATAGGAACAGCCAGAACTATCATTTAATACTAACTTACTGCTTTTGTAGGTAGCCATATCCAATAGCTCTCTCTAAAACTGATCAAAGCACATTTAATTAAAAGTTGTGCTTTTGAATAAGCCTATAGCTCATGCTCACAGGTCTATCAAGTAGGCCAAAAGTGGCGTGGCCACTGCTGGCATCAAGCAGTTAAACAGTTGAAGAGAGAAACCAATTGCAAAGCTCAACATAAAAATAAATCCTAAATACATCACCAGAAAAGCCAATGCAAGTTCCAACCAAACCTGCACTTTTGTAGGTATTCATAGAACTTGCTAGTATTTGTTTCTGCTGTTTCTCTGGAGTTTTTATTAGGTTGATAGCAGACAGCAAGTTATACTAGAGGTGAGGTATTGCGAAAAGAGAAAAATGCAAGTAAACTATACAGGGTTGATTTGGGATGAGGGGGTGTTTGGTTTTTAATGGAGCTAGAATACTGGACAAATAATTTCAAAGCTAATGCCTTGAAAGAAACCCTTTGCAAGTCTTATGCAAGATGGAGATAGATCGAGCAAGCTGTATGGCAGGTAAACGTTAAGGTGTTTGGACTCGAGCAGAAGTAACTACATGACACATTACATTTGTAAGCAGTTCTCCTCAGCTACATGGGCTAAGCCAAGACACATTATGACATTTCTATTATTCTCTGAAATAAAAATATGTTCTCAAAGGATTTTCATGTCCATTTTCTCAAGTCCTAACATCCATTCCTATGAAAGTAGCTTTTCAAACAGCGGAAAATACTGATGGCTCACTTTTCAGTCTCTTTGACTGCAATTTAATCTTTCACTGGTTTTTACAGCCACATTTAGAGGAATAATATGTAACTGGTGCAAGCCTTGTTATTACTTGATTGATAAAAGATATGTGAAGTACTGACCTGATCTGTGTTTGTTGATGGAGACCTACATATTGTTCTAAAATAATGTTGTAATGTAAGTATACCAGTTTAATTTATTGTGACCATAGCAATCTGTAGATTGTCTTGCTGAAAAATAACCTGCTCAAATTGTTTCAGTGGCACCTCTGTTCAATGCACACAGTTACCATGTTCAGATGATGGATGGGTTATCATCACGGGGCACAGCTAACCTATGTGCAGTACACGGAAGTGAAGTGCATTTATAAATACTTCCACTGTAGTAATCTCTATCCTAGAAACTTTCCTCTGTGACTGATACACTTCATTCTGCTGTATTGCAGTTGCATATACAGGTCAAGCTTGCCACAGCTCTTAAATTATTTTCTAACGTGGATTTATTAATTCCTGCATTGATAGCAAGTCTTGTGACCTATGATATTCTTCTTTAAGTCTGAGCTGTAGAGTTTTTATAAACTCTGGGGTTTTTTTGTCATTTAAACACAATTCATCCATCACCAAGTACTGAAATTTTGAAACATTTGATTCTCAAAGAAGGTGGCTGGCAACATGACAGATAGCAGTTTAAGTTATTTGCAGAGAAATGAAAAGTGATTTACAACTTAAAGGCACCAAGCTAATTCAGTTTGCTATCCCACATTATATAACCAGTTAATACTGAAAGTCACACTTCAAACAGGTCAGTAGATGAAATTTTATCCAATCATATTAAGGGAAAATATGGGGGCTTATGGTGAGTGGATTTTTAACCTTTTTTTTTTTTTTTTTTTTTTTTTTTTTTTTTTTTTTTTTTTTTTTTTTTTTTTTTTTTGTACTGCCATTACCCATTTCTTCAATTATTTCTTTTATCCTCAGTTTTGGGTTTTTTTCTGACATTTGTGCTGGTTTATTTTTTTTTTCTCCTTTAGTTTTGAGTTCATTATGGGGTTGGTTTGTTTGTTTATTTGTTTGTTTGCTTAATGGAATACAAATTGCATTACTAAGGGGCTGATCTCTTACAATATTTCCAAATTTCTGGGTTTTGGTGGGTTTTGTTCAGGAAAGGGACAAATATCATCTGAAGATTGTGACTTATGAAAAAAAAAAAAGTCATTATCTGTATAGATCTTTTGCTTGGGTCTAGTCACAAACATAGGAACATCAGTTCATGAACAATATTTGCCTCCCTTTTGAGGTGGTCTAAGAGATAAGAAAAGGAGACAGCAAATATAGACTGTTATCTCACTTCCTGCTCAAGCTCATTTTATCTTCAGGAAAGAGAAAAAAGAAACAGGTAATTCGTGCCTCAGTGAAAATCTATCATTTGTGGCCTAACGTACCTTAAATTGCTGAAACAGTATGCTCTGCTTTTATAAAACATGTATGATAGTATTTAAAACATCCATAATGATTTTCAGAATTTTGTAACACACTGCAAAGAATATAAGAATGTCTCTTGCAGTGGTCAAAGGCAGCTGCCTGTAGAAGCGCAAAATAAGATAATAATGTATGAATTTTCTCACACTCTCTCACCCTTTGATTGTTTGAAGATAGACATGGTTTTGATTAAATTAATGTCTGATTATGATTTTTTCTCCTATGAATCTGCCTACTCACTTTTCAAACCCATGTGAAATACTACTATCCAAAACTTGGCCACATGCTGTGTGGAAAACCACCTCCTTTTGTTTGTTTTGCATCTGCTTTCTGTTAGTTTTATTTGATGCCCTCCCTAGCTCTTCTGCTGGAACACACACTGAACTCTCAATCCTTGCTCGCTGTCCCCGTGCACTCAGGTTCTATTTACCCCCATCACATATCTCGTTGAGTTATCTCTTTTTTTCCAGTCCTCACTTAGGAATCTTCAGTGAAGAGTCTTCACATAATTATTTCTCATGCAAAAGTAATTCTGCACTTTCTGACTATGTTTTTTGCCTTTTTCTCAACCTTTTGCAGTTCTCCTGTATCCTTTCAGTCTGACCTAGATAAAATACGCCAGTACCTCTGCATGGACTAATGCCTATAACTTTTGAAAAATGCATCCAGGATTTATTTAAAGATTACATCTGCTAGATAAATACATCACATACCTTGCCACTTGTCCTAGGTCTCTTAACATTTGTACCCTATGTGAAACCAGGCCAATATGAACATCAATTTGCTAAGGTACATCTTAGTAGACCTTTGATTGCTGATTTAGAGAGTAGGATTTGGCTGTTGACCAATTCTATTCAGCCAGAAGATGCTCAGAAACCCTCTCCAGGAGCAGAGATGTTTGGTCTGTGGCACTGGTTAACCACAGACCATGGTAATGTTCCTCTTGAAATTGTGCCCCAAAATATTTTAGCCAGTTCTTTATTCTATAACTTGAAGAGAAAAGATGACAGATGGTGTTTTCTTTGCCTAACCTGCAGGAGTTGTTTGTGCTGGCATAGAGTAAATGGTATTTCATTACTTCTCAATGATTTTGTGTGGTTTTGAATAACAATATAAAGAAAAAAAGGCCCATCGTGAGTTTCCCTGCTCCATTAAAATCTTCTTGCTCAGTCATACTGCAGTCATTTCAGTAAATTCCTGAGGAATTTTTGATCTGTGTTTTTTCCCCTCTCCCCAAGAAGCTGAACACAAGGATGCGCAGTAAAAACATGGACACGGTTTAGTGCTAGAGTTAAGTTAGGTTATGGCTGGACTCGATGGTCCTGAGGTTCTCTTCCAACTGAAATGATTCTGTGATTCTATAAGGCCCTGGTTCAACCCTTACTATGTAAAATTTACTCTGAAGATGGAATAATACTGTTGTGACAGGAGTTCTTGCTGTAGTCATTGCGAGCTGTCTAATCCATCATATTGGACAATATTGGAACCAGTCTGAGTAATGCTAAACCAGTGCATCCTTAATAACTGTAGACTAGGTCTTCGTCACTGAAGATGCTAGTGGTTCTCTCAGCTTCTTTTAGGCATTCCACCCTGTCTGTTCCAAGGGCTTCCAGTGCCAGTACAGCTTGGAATTTTTACTTCAAAGAGCATAAAAAGTTGAAAGACAGACTTGCCTCTGACTTTGTTCTAGAAGACTTCCCTCTCTTTACCAAAAAATTACACTTTTGTCGAAGGTGCACATGCTCTGACATACCACTCTTCACCTCAGGTGGAGGGTAAGGAAACAAACAAGTTAGCCCTTGTCAGTGTTGGGTTTTACAAATAATGTTTGTTGTACTTGCACAAATCACAGTATCCCTATACCTGGAGTATCCATGGGTACACTTTGACTATGAGAGAGAACTGGGTCTTTGAGGAAGGACTCAAGAAGTTTGGTCTTTTCACCTTGGAGAAGAGAAGGCTTAGGGGGGACCTCATAATGTTTTTTCCAGTATTTAAAGGGTGTCTACAAAAAGGACAAGAGGCTCACTCTTCCCAAGGACCCACATGGAGAAGGCAAGCGACAGCAGATGCAAGTTGCACTGGGAGAGGTTTCTTCTTGATAGAAGAAAGACATTTTTCGTAGTGAGAAGAATCATTCACAGGAGCAACCTCCCCAAGGAAGTGGTAGAATACCCATCGCTGGAGGTTTTCAAGGCACAAGTGGGCAGGGTGCTAGATAATCTCATGTACATTCCCTTTTCCGTGAAAGTTTGGAGCAGACGATATTTGAGGTCCAACGTGGGCTGTTCTATGATTCTATGATTAATGAATGGCTATTGTAAGATCATCATCATCATTATTGTGTCAGTAACACGACCAAGTGTATGTGCAGTCAGCTTACTCAGTCCTTTCAACAGAATACAATGAAGGGGTCACTGCCTCACGGTGGTTGAGGGCGACTGAGTTCGTACACAGAATTTTTCCTCAGTTTCTTCCAACAGTAATCAATTAATTCCCTGAAGTAGCCTTCTGAGAACTGCAAATAAGAATTTGTGGTATACTTTTGTCAAAGATTAACATTAAACCTAAGCTTCTAGTGTTTCAAGAATATAGTTGCAGCATACAGGACAGTAGAAATTAGAGATAAACTAAATAATCTACTTAAGTTCCATGAAAAGCTAATGTTATTGCAATGCACATTCTGTCTTATTTATTACCTTTCATAATGAGTAGGTCAGTACTTCAATTTGTTATGCTCCTGAACTTTCCCCTTTGCTTTCTCTAGAAATATTTCACATCACATATTTTCAGAAATTATCTGGTCTATGACATGCTGTGAGAAGCCTAAGATGGTTTTGCAAGATGTCAGAGGAGTTAGTTATAAGGAAGTTAAAGTTCGTGTTCCTAGCTCCTGAGCTGTCTCATCTTAAAACATAAATTCTTTGGGGAAGGAATTAACCTGTTTGTTTAAGTGTACATGTTTGTAAACATCTACTACACCAGCACCAGAGCTACGGAAATTCTTGTAAGTTCTTCAGAGTCTGATTTACTGCAATAGCTTTAATAGGCTGGATGATGAATTAAACAGATGGCATGGGACATACGTATTCTGACCCATTCAGGGAGAGTAAACACTTACTCTTCAAATAGTTCTCTACCTCTCCCTCTCTCTTCTTCTCCCCACTTCATGTATTTTTTTTGGCCAGAACCTTTTCCAGATAATTACCTTGTATACTCTGTTATCATTTGTTTCACATACTAAGACTGGGAAATCTGTTTTCCCAGAAATGTGGTAAGAGCCATTAGAAACTGTACTCCTCTATCTCTACCTTGTATTTATTTGTGTTTAAATTGTTTTGAGAGGTCTCTACCATCTTATTGTCAATCTGACAGAGTAGTTAAGTTGCTATACACTTAATAGGCTTTCTCCCTAGCCTAAGCATTTGCTGTTTCATAGGCTGAACTCCTTGAATGTGAAGAGGCCCTCATTATAGGTTTAGAAAACAATTAGTTCATCTTGATGCTACCTAATGGTTTTGAAAAGCATCAACACTCATTTAGTAGATTTCTCATCTCTTCGATTTTGACTGTTGATGATCTGAGTCCATTTATATACTGAGTTTGCATAACTGTTTTAACTGGAACTAACACATGACTTCCGGTTTCCCTGTATGAGATACTATCAAAGAAGGTCGGTCTTTGGGACTATTAAAACACTGCCCAAGGAAGGGGAAGTCACAAAATTCTAGTTCCTTTTCTTAAAGGCAGATTTGTAAGAAGGACAGCAAGTTTTGGTGTTTTGTACAGGATTGGTAAAGGCTCTGTGTGTGTTTGTGTGTATCTGTGTGTCTTATATCCTCAGAACAGTATACCATTTTTACCTCTTTCAAACATTTCCAAGCATTGCTCCCTTTTTACCAAATGCTTAAGTTTCCCTCCCATCTTCACAGCCAAAGGTAGCACAAATGAGCCTTGTTTGTATTTCTTTGTACAGGAGTTTGACCTGAACATATACGGGCTCGAACTTTGCATAGTGAGTTGTGTAGCCCTTAATAAGGATCTTTGAACTTTGTTGGGTTCCCATAGCTTCTCCGAGGAAGAACTGCAAAACCCATGAATGTATTATTCCTGATCTGAAACCAAAACCAAAACCAACCAAACAAAAAAACAACCAACCAACCAACAAAACCAAACTAAAACTTTCTGCATTGAAAAAATAAACAAGTGTGCTAGTTGTTGTGTTACCATTCTTAATGGGGAGATCTGCAAGCAAGTTTAGGGAGAAAGGCAAGGTTGTGGCACTTCTAATGTGTTCTTTACATTTTGAATTTTTATTATTTAGCAGTCAAATTTACTGCTTTCAAATAGTGTTATCATTACAACATTTAATCTAGTTGTTTTTCTAGTTACTTATATTAGGTCATGCTTTTCTACTGTATTGGGAGGATTAATTTGCCATCAGCAAGTTACTGGAAAGCAACAGATGGAGCTCACATGGTATGGCAACAGTACATAAACCTGACATTCAAAGTCTCTTTGGTGTCTACAATATGTCTGTGTGGCAGTGTGTTGGATTTATGTGGCAAATTTTTGGTATCTGGGTGGCTACTGGAGTGGCTTCTGTGAGAAGCTGCTAGAAGCTTCCCCTGTATCCAACAGAGCCAACACTAGCTGTCTGCAACACCACCGCTGACCAAGGCAGAGCCCACCAGTGACAGTGGTAGTGCTGCTGGGATAATATGTTTAAGAACGGGAAAAAGCCGGTACAACTGCAGCTGGAGAGAGGATTGAGAATATGTGAGAGGGACAACTCTAAGACACCCAGGTCAGTGAAGAAGGAGGGCAGGAGGTTCTCCAGGTGCCAGAGCAGAGATTCCCCTGCAGCCTGTGGTGCAGACCGTGGTCAGGCTGGCTGTTCCCTGCAGCCCATGGAGGGCCATGGTGGAGCAGATACCCACCTGCAGCCTATGGAGGACCCCACACTGGAGCAGGTGGATATGCCCTGCACTGGAGCAGACTTCTGGCAGGACCTGTGGCCCTATGGAGAGAGGAGCCCATGCTGAAAAAGGTTTTCTGGCAGGACCTGTGACCCCACAGGGGACCTACACTGGAGAAGTCTGTACCTGAAGGACTGCACCCCGTGGGAAGAACTCACTTCACATTGGAGAAGTTCATGAAGAATGGTTTCCCATTGAAGAGACCCCACACGGGAGCAGTGGAAGAGTGTTAGGAGTCCTTCCCCTGAAGAGGAAGGAGCAGCAGAAACAATGTGTGAGGAACTGACCACCACCCCCATTCCCCGTCTCCCTGAGCTGCTCCAAGGACAGGAGGTAGAGAATTCAGAAGTGAAGGAGGGTTGTGGGGAAGGTGTTTTAAGATTTGGTTGTATTTCTCATTGTCCTATTCTGATTTGATTAGTAATAAATTAATCTAATTTCCCCAAGGCAAGTCTGTTTTGCCAATGACGCTATCTGGTGAGCGACCTCCTTCTCCTTATCTCAACCCACAAACCTTTGTTTTCTCCCCCTGCCCAACTTAGGAGGAAAATGATAGAGTGGATTGGTGGGCCAACCCACCACAGGTAGCCAGGTGTGACTGCAGCATATATGGCTGTACCAAAGGTGACAGCAAACCAGATTTGTTGATACCAAATAGAAGAATTTGCTGTCATAGGTTTGGGTGTGTGAGGCTAGCATAAAGCATGAGTAGATAGCCCGTGCTGGACCCTTCAGTATTGACATCACTGCTGATGCTGGCTTTAAGTAGATTAAGGCTGGCGAAGTTTTTCCTGCTCTCTGTGTTCTCGCACTTCTGATTAGACTGTGGGTGTATGCAGTGCATTGTGTGTGTGTGTACAAACACATGCATGACCCCCGTGTCATTTCCAAGAACTCTACTGCCTGGTTGACTTTCAGAGCTGCTGCTGTGGATCTCTTAAATTTAAAGTTTGTTTTGAATTTGAAAAGGATCAAGGACTAGATGAAGTAAAGAAGACAGAGACTACAGTTTCTGATAGGAGCAAAATGAGGTCACTGTTGCAGCAATAGAAGTAGAGCCCTGGGGTGGAAGGCAGGTGTGCAGAAAGCAAGGCTTCTCCTGCTGGACCACTGATCTCCAAGGGAAATTGTGCCCTGAGCGACTTGGGGACAAGCAACTCCAGGTGCACTGAAGCTCCACAACACAGTAACAGTGAGTACTTAATCCATCTAGTGTAGGACCTTCTTTCCACACTTATTTTTTTCAGGGAACTAGTACTCTAAAGCAGAGTGATGGCCACCTGCTTCAGTGTGTCCCTTTCACCGAGGGTACAGAGAAGGGAGTCCCCCCACGTGCTCTGGATCCAGGCTAACTGAGGTGGTGATGCTGGTGCCCCCTTTTGCCTTTGTGCTGCTCTGACTGAAAATGGGTTCATTTTCTTTGTGCAGTTACAAACCTTTATTTTTCACAGCTAGCATGCTCATAATTTGGACTTAGTTTGAGAACAAGCAGATAACATCCCAACACAGAGCTGAAGTTTTTAATTGCTTTGGTCTGAGAGCCAAGGGCATTCTGACCACTCTGCCCACAGGTGTGAGGCATCGAGGAAGCAGGGCATGGATGGGGCAGAGGGTGGCTGACATCCAGACTGATCAATGGGAGTATTCCATCCCATTAGCGTCATGCTCCAGGTTTAAGAGTGGGGCATTCCAGTTTTTCTGTTCCGCTCTCTCTTGCTCTCTCTGGGGTGCAGCTGGGGGAGGTCTGTGTGGGATGTTTAGCTCAGCTTTTTACCATTTTGCAGAGTCCCCTGAGCCTTTCTGCCTTTTTCCTCTCTTTTCTCTCTCTGGGATTGGCTTTAGGACCAGCTGTGGCTTGCTGGGACAGGCTACTCAGTTGAGGACAGAGTTCATGAGGAATTGCCTTGAGTATCTTTTATTGCTATTTTATATATGCATTTACTAGTAGTATATTAGTATTTTGTTATTTTATTAAACTGTGTTAATCTCAATCCAAGTTTCTCCCTTCCCTTTTGATTCTCTCCCCTGCTGGGGAAGGGGTGAACGAGCAGCTATCGTGGTTGTGTTGCTACCTCGGTTTAAACCACAACAGCCTTCTGTTCTGCGTGAATGGGACTGGCTTCCTGTCACCAGAAGATTGACAAAACTTCCAGGCCATGGGCATCTTTGGTGAGAACATTTTCCGCTGTTAAGCTACTCTGAACCCAAAAATGCAAAAGCCAGGAAAAAAATGAAGCTGAATGAAAGTTTGATCTGTCTTCGTGGTTAGCACATTCCATGTGTGAAGACAGGAAGGAACCAATCTCTCTTTTTCTCTCTTTTCCAAAAACTGCCCTCTTTTGCTAGGTAAAAGAAGACCATGTTCACTTTGCACGAACCTGAGTCTGGAAGCCCAGTCCTTCCTGTACTAGCTGAAGAGGGATGGAGGCTGCTCTTGAAAAGGAAACAGCATAATTCGTTGCTTAGAGCGTGCTATGCAATAACTGAGGCCATGGTTCGTTCAGTTCTCTTTAGAGAAGGATTTTGTTTCTGGAATGAGTTCTAGATGTTGTTGCTGTCCTGTGCTTTGGCTTCCTGCAGGCCTTGGACAGGGCTATCAACACCTTGTCCAAACTGTGCTTGCAGGGGAACTGCAGGTCTTCTAAGCCAGGAGATATTGCACGTTGTCACTCTGCTCAGGCCAGGCTAGTAGTGTAGTAGATTAGTAGATACGTCAGCTATTGTTTTGAAACGTTTTATTGTGTCACATAAAAATAAAGGGTAGCATATACAGAAAAATTTACCCTTGAGTGCCAGCTCAGAATGTTTTAACCGAATTATCTTTAGCCCTTGCAACCTAGTTGTTACTGAGGGCTTCTTTTTAATTCAGTAGAATGAACGTAGCAGGAACTTGAGGCACAGCAAAATGCAGACATTAGATTAACTCTCATCAGTAGTGGTTCACACATCTTACTTTCAGAAATCACGTTCAGAAATGGCATTGAAGCAGACAAAAGCTCCAGTACCAACTACATGCTTTCTCCTCTGCCATTCTAGGTTTTCTAAATGAGACTATTATACAGATAATCAACGAGAGAGTTTTTCTGGGATGTTGTATGTGAACAACACTTCAAGCTGTCTCACTGTAACTTGCCTTCCTTTCTTGGCTTTTTCTGCTTCAGATATTTTTCTTGATCTCTCTCAGTAGAGACAGTGGAATGGGTGTGCCACACATAATTAACTGCTTCTGCCAATGCTAGCAAGAATAGAAATACACCAATAAAAGTCAAGGTTGTAGGTAACACCATCACCATAAAGATGTGTAACCATCTTTAATGCTCCTGCATGTCTGCAGGTGGCGAAATGGTAATGTGTTCAAATGGTTTCGCGCATCTGACAGAGGCAGGAGCCACCTCTTAGGGACAAAGCTTAGCTTTGATTTTTATTTTGAGTCACCTCTGAAGACTTGCATTTGACTGAAGGCAATTCTAAATGAAGATCTACTTCAGATGGAAGTCAAGGTGATTAATAAGAAGGCAATGTATAGTAACAATGCTAATGTTAGCCAAAAAGTCATCAGGTTATAAGCCTTGAACAGGCAACTGTCATGTCAGTCTTCTCTCTAACCTGCTTGCTGTGGAAAACAATTATCCAGTGCCCTTTTTGAATTCTAGAAACAACTTAACTAGAGAATATATTCTCTGGAAACCTGCTCTAGTGTGTAATAACTCATACATGGTGAAAAAATTATTTCCTCTTATCAAGTCAAATAGTGTGCTCCAGCTTCATAGTAATGTAACAAGTGACATATTCTCCTTTTTTGTTGTAGTGCTAGAAATTCTATAATACACTTGGATTGTGCAACCGTGCAGCATTTTTCCATCATTCCCACCCTCAGCTTTCTAATTAGCAGAAAATTTGGGTAGGTATGGAAAAGCATAAACCTTGCAATGCTAAGTGATGACTTTGATTTTTATCAGGTTAGGAGCTTCAAGAACACATGTAGGACCTTCACAAATCCAATTAGACAGTTTAACATGCCAATAGGAGGAGTTTGTTCCCAACATAAACCTCAGAGTCATTAATTCTGGCATGAACCATGAATCTGTTCTGTGTTAATTCTCATTCTGGTTAGTGTCATGGCAAATAACATCACATTTATGAAAAATGTGTCCGTTTTTTTTTTCATTAACTTTTATCCAACTAAGCTCTTTGTTTCTCTGATAGAGTGAGGTAGAAGATGATACTCAAACTGCTTATGGTTTCGTTCAGAACGTAATTCCTTCTGCTGATTCTCAATGGCTTATTTCTGTGTCCTCAGTGGAAATCCTTTTGTTTCTTGACTTGTGAAAGTGAGTTGGGTGACAGTTGGCTGACATCAGCTGTTGTAGGGATGTTTCTCTTTGCTCTGCCATTTTTGAACTAGGATGTGTCTAGTGGCCAGAGCAGACAGCGTTGCAAAAAGCCCTGAGCTGCTGCCAAGTAATTCTGTCTCAGAAAGGACATAACCCTATCAGCTTTGCTCTGACCCTGAGCTAAGGAGCCTAGCTCCAAGGGCTAATGAGATCAGGTACGGCAGCCTACTGACATGGGCTTCCAGATTCAACTTTGGGTTTTTTTTTTCAGTTCTGGGGCATCTTACATGGATATACGAGCTTTTGAGCTTCACCATTACAGTGCCTTACTCAGCGTACAAAGGAGAATTAAGCTTTGGCACATACAGGAGTGATTAAAAAACTATGCCTTGCAATTCCACTTCTGAGTCCTTGCTATGAAGGTCATTTGTAGCTTTTCCTTGGTGTTTGGCATAGCTTATACTTTTTGCTTGGCTCGAAAGATGATGGCTACACAGCTGTCTGTTCTTGGGTGCCAGTCCAGGAAGAACTTCCTATCCAAATGCATACTAAAAGTCTCAAAACTGCGTTCAGATGGGGCCAACCCTATCCATACTGCATACATGGAGTGTCCCCAGCACAGCTATCCCACCAGGCTTTACCAGCACTTGCCCTGCTCCTGACTTCTCTGACACCACCAGGCAGCCTTTAGAAGGGAGCCTGAAGACATCCTCGCCGCTGATCCTCATGGTCCTACAGGAAAGCAAGAAAGCCTCACAGGCAGCATAGCTTAGCAACAGGCCTCCCACAATTTGTAACCTTCTTAAGAAAAGGAGACTGGCACCAGCCCCTACAGGACCAGCCTTCATGAGAAAGGAGACTGGGGAAAGCACGCATAGCATTTTGTGAACCTCACGGAACAGAAGGGGATTTATGTCAGCTGTAGGATGGACACAGTTCTGCTCCTGGTGTTTGGCCAAAGCTTTTTTGAGGCACTCAGCAGCAAGCGCATGGTGGATCCAGACCTCAGTCCTGCCCTGTGTTGGCACACAAAAGCTTCACTTCGTGGAGTGCTTCTGGGGTGATGAGGATGAATGAGACATTATTCATCTGTCTTTGGAAAGTGACTATTGCAGAGTATTGCAAAGGCTGGGCAAAGCTGTGGTGGTCCACAGGATATGTGTTGAGTGGGGGGCTCTCTAGGTGACAGTCTTTGTGACATGTTGGACACTGCAACACGACAGTGAAGATAAAGCCATTTCTGCTCTGGTACAATTGTCAGGACCTGATTACTCCAAACTCCCTATTGCAAAGCTTCCACTTTAGGGATAAGTTGAAATTTGAAGGTATTAATCATCATCAAAACTCAGTTGGAAGAAGGATGTTTATGTAATGTGGAAGAAGGGACAGGCAACCTGGGAGGAATATCAGGTGTCTGTTAGAGTATGCAGGGATACAGTGAGGAAGGCCAAGCTCCACTTGGAATTAAATCTGGCCAGAGATGTCAAGGACAACAAGAAGGGCTTCTTCAAGTACATCAGCAGCAAAAAGGAAGATTAGGGAAATGTAGGTCTACTGCTGAATGGGGAGGGTGCCCTGGTGACAGACGATACAGAGAAGGCAGAGTTACTGAATGACTTCTTCGCTTCCGTCTTTACTGCTAAGAGCAGCCCTCAGGAGACCAGCCCCTCTCCTGCCTGGAGGTAGGAGAGAAAGTCTGGAGAAAGGAAGACTTTCCTTTTTTTGAGGAGGATCAGGTTAGAGATCATTTAGGCGAACTGGACGTCCACAAATCCATGGGCCCCAATGGGATGCACCCATGAGTGCTGAGAGAGTTGGCGGATGTCATTGCTAGGCCACTCTCTATCATCTTTGAAAGGGTGTGGAGAAGAGGAGAGGTGCCTGAGGACTGAAAGAAAGCCAACATCACTCCAGTCTTCAAAAAGGGCAAGAAGGATGACTGAGAAAACTACAGGCCAGTCAGCCTCACCTCCATCCCTGGAATGGTGATGGAACAACTCATTCTGGGTGTCATCTCCAAGCATGCGGAGGAAAAGAAGGTCATCAGGAGTAGTCAGCGTGGGTTTACCAAAGGGAAATCATGTTTGACCAACCTGATAGCCTTCTGTGATGGTATGACTGGCTGGGTAGATGACGGAAGAGCACTGAGTGTTGTCTACCTTGACTTCAGCAGGGCTTTTGGCACTGTCTCTCACAACCTCCTCATAGGTAAGCTCAAGAAGTGCAGGTGGGATGAGTGCACTGTGAGGTGGATTGAGAACTGACTGGATGGCAGAGCTCAGGGGGCGCAGGGTCTGTTTGGAGGCCTGTAGTTAGTGGAATTGCCCAGGCATCAGTTCTAGGTCCAGTCCTGTTCAGTCTGTTAATCAATGACCTGGATGAAGGGACTGAGTGCACCCTCAGCAAGTTTGCTGATAATACGAAACTGGGAGGAAGCATTGATACACCAGAAGGCTGTGCTGCCAGTCAGTGAGACCTGGACAGGCCGCAGGACTGGGCAGAGAAGAACCTGATGAAGTTCAACAAGGGCAAGTGTGGGGTGCTGCACCTGGGGAGGAATAACCCCAGGCACCAGAACAGGTTAGGGGTAGACCTGCTGGAAAGCAGCACTGCAGAGAAGGACTTGGGAGTTCTGGGGGACAGCAGCTTGATCACGAGTCAGCAATGTGCCCTTGTGGCCAAGAGGCCCAACAGTATCCTGATGTGTGTTAGAAAGAGCATGACCAGCAGGCTGATGGAGGTTACCCTGCCCCTCTACTCTGCCCTGGTGAGGCTGTGTCTGGAGAACTGTGTCCAGTTCTGGGCTCCCCAGTTTAAGAAGGACAAAAAATTACTGAAGGAGTCCAGCAGTGGGCTATGAAGATAATGAGGGGTCTGGACCATCTTTCTTATAAGGAAAGGCTGTGATTCTCTGTTCTTGCGCCCTTCCTGTCCTCTCACTTCCACTGAGCATTACACCACAGGAGCCATGGATGTTTACCCTGGTTGCAAAAAAGCAGTTTATCTGGGTTAATTTGGTGCTGTACTGAAGAAGATGCGCAGTTCCTTCTCAGTACCAGGTAGTGTCACAGTGCTGTGACTGTGCTGCACAGACTACTGTTCTTGGAGCTGGCTCACTTTCTCATGTCAAGCTGTCTTCATGCAACTCTTCATGATGCTTTTGTCCTGAACCTGACCGATACAAAATGTGTAAACAGTCCTTGAAGAACCCAGAATTATCTCAACTCTGCTGAAGTGTTTCGACCAGCAGGCTACTCTCTTTTTCTTCTTGCTCTTCCCATGGAAATATTTGCCTGTGTTGGAGGGAGGGAAGGAGGGAAGGAGGGAAGGAAGGGAGGAGGGAAGGAGGGAAGGAGGGAAGGAAGGAGGGAAGGAGGGAAGGAGGTAAGCAAGGAAGCAAGGAAGGAAGCAAGGAGGGAGGGAGGGAAGGAGGGAAGGAGGGAAGGAGGGAAGGAGGGAGGGAAGGAAGGAGGGAAGGAAGGAAGGAAGGAAGGAAGGAAGGAAGGAAGGAAGGAAGGAAGGAAGGCAGGCTATTTCTTAGTGCTAGTATCAGATAAGAAATAAATCAGCCTATATTTGATCCAGGCATATCAGCAGTAGTTACTGGATAATCAATTTAAACATTACCTTGTTAGTAAACAGAAATATTCTCGTCACTCTCTCGTGCATTCTAAGCAGATAGAATTTTCCATTTTGCAATATCATATTGACATGAGAAACAGATATATTTTTTTTTCCTAAAGACAAACTGGTGCTGCAGTCTGCTTTTCCTAATACCTTAAGAATAAAGATTATAAATTCTTCTTCCACATAAATCAACTGATAGAGAACTGAAGTTGAAATATTTTCTTCATTTATTTTAGCTGATTTTCTTTTTCTCTTTTTTTTTTTTTTTCTTTTAAACAGTGTATTTGTCCTAAAAGGTCTTCAGGCAGATTTTAAGACTTTTGAATAGCGTCTATCAGAAGCCCTATTTTCTTGTGTAGTGTGGTTCTTTCAGCCTTCGTCACTGTGCATGGCCCTTCAGCTATAACCACCCTGACATATATTTAAAATTGTGAAGCTGCAGCAGTATCTTGCAGTGATAATATTGTGTTCACGTTTATAAACTTTATATAATTGTTACAATAACAACAGAAATTGTCTGTTTAAATAAATACTGTAAAAAACTAGAATAGATGACTAACCCTATACATAGATTTCATCACCTTCTCATCTACATCCGATATTATGCAATCATTAAAAATATAATTTAATAATACTAGATAGTGCTGATTGGTTAAATTTTCAAGTTAATTAACAAGTTAGCTTAAAACATGGCCAGTAAATGTCATAATTGCTTTAACTTAACATTTCTGATTTTTGTCTGGCTTAAAGCACAACAGGCAGGACACTATGACAAGTTTATACAGTGGCTCTTCGAACCAGTAAAAGATGCCATAGAAGTGGAATTGACAAGATGAGGGAGACTCAAGTCTGTTCTTATTTTGTGTGCTGTTTACCAGGCTGCCTGTACCAACTGGAAAATTCGTTGTGCATTAAGTTCTGTTTTTCCTCCTGAAGAGTGTGGGATGTGTGGCAAAGAGAGATGTTACTTTTTGTAGCCTCCATCCCATACACATTAAATACAGCGACTGTTTCTAATGGTGGTGTTTCTGATGTTTCTTACCTTACTGTTTTTTTTATTACAGTTGGGGTGGGGGAGGAGGGTGTTACTTTGTTTTGTTAGTGTTTTGCTGTTGGAGCAGAAGCAGATGAAACAAGTTGCAGCAATAAGTACTCTTCAGAAAATCACTTTCTCTTTGAAATCGGTTTTCTAAGGTTACTTTGTGGTTTTAGTGTCTTCCCTCATCTACTACTTTATCATTACCATTTGTGTGTTAGGAGCTATGTAATACTCAGCTTTGCATCTATGCATAGAAATTACATAATTAAAATCCAGGCAGCAGCATATCTCATCTGCACATTCACGGCTGCTTTAGCTCCCCAGTTTCTCAGCTGAAGTGTGTGCGTGTGATTGTTGTTCAGACACCAGCGTGTCCCAATATGGCAGGTTTGCTGCGACACGACTTGACTGTGTGGTGCTTTGGGTAGCATCCACTCAATAAAAGTGCAGTACTTTCTGATGTGCTGTTTTGATCTGCTTGTGCTTGCAAGATATTTGCCCAAGCTTTCTGGGCGTCTGCAGCTTATGTTCCAACCAGACAGTCTGATCTCCCATCCATAAGACCAAACTCCACTATTTCTCCTAGACATAGCTTCCAAGCAAGAAAAATCACACATTCAAAGACAACGAAAACATGGTAGACCTAGATGCATTTTTCTCTTTACTAGTTATTTGGGTGGGTAACAAAACTTCAAGTAGCAGCATTACTTTTTTCTCTTTTAAAATATTTTCTCTTTGACCTAAAGTCTGCTTAAAAGGAAAGCTACCTTAAGCAACTTTTTGCATTGATAAACCTTTCCCTTGCATACACGCAATAGCTGCACTACCTGACTTTCTGCAAGTGAATAATCCACAGTGGATCTGGTTATTTTAAATGGAGGATGTGAGTGCTTGGCTGGACTGTGGCCAGGACACTTGGAGCACTTCAGAACTCAGCCCTTGTTTTCTTTGGCTTGATACTTTGTCAAAATCAAGATGTGCCAGTTGGGCATCAAGTTTACAGTACAATTGAATTGCTCCATAAGAAGCAACAAATAGTTGTCTGATGTATTCAAGGGAATATTTCAAGGGCTGATTAAGAACTTGTTGTGGAAACATGCCTAATTTTCAAAAGAGCATTTTAAACAAATAAGTTTCATGTGCTTTGGACAACTTGTAGTCATCTTAAACATATTGCAATTAGTTTGTTTTTAGAGATGGGGAAAAAAAAATCTCTTTCATCCTGATAGCAAAACTATTTTTAGATGAAGCATATATGATTATGTAACCATCTGTGGTATTTTTGCATTGGAAAAATATTATCAGCCACAATACCCTGAAGCATTAGGGTCCTCTGCTTACAGAGTGCTTGGAATGCAGCCACCTCTAAATCAGATTGCATGACTCTGTAGGTAGGAAGACCTGAAAACAAATACAACTTGGAATTAGTCATGTATACTTGCTTTGGAGGATCAAGAGACTAAGTGGGCTTGATAGCCCTCAAAATACATATTTTTGCGTCATGTACTCTTCTTTTCCCAGAATAACTAAGGATGAATTGAAAAAGAAATGTAGGTGAAAATCCACTCTCTTCCCTCAATGTGGCTAGGAAAACTGGTTAGATGTTGGATAAAAGCTGGAGCAATTCTTCCAGCATCATTATTGAAAACCTCTCTCTTTTGTTTAGCTTTCGCTTCAGCTTATGTTAGTGGGTGCTAGTAGAGGAATTTTCACCATTTGAAATAGAATTGCAAGTTAGACCAAAATGTCTGTGCTTAAGTAAGATCTTCATATGGTTTAACATAGCAACCAAAATAAATACAGTGAACTAGAGAGACTGCTGTATATTTATGTGGATGTGTTGTTCTCATGATGTGAAAAGTGGCTAATGCTTATCTCTGATTTACTGAATGGAAACCTGCAGATCGATGATACACTCCTGAGGCTGGCAAATGAGATTGGACTTTCGGTATCTCTTTCTCACATACTTGCCAAGCTGGACAACTTCCTACATAACTGTTGCCTCTTTGAAAAATACTTAAACTATTTCTTGGAAAGATGTTGAAGGTCAGGAAGAGTTTGTTCTGGGTTTTACAGTATTTATTAGTGCATAACAAGGTTGTGCCCTACTTCTTATGGAGGTCTGGCTAAAGACTACTACTGTGGTGGAGGGATGCTTCCTGACACAAAAGAAACCCCACTGGAGACAGTGAAAGGCATTAGTACTATATACACGTCCCTGTAGTTGTTGCTCATTCTTATTTACATTTGGGAAATACCCACTCTAGAATAGTCTTTAAAACATCTCAAATATATCCATACTGCAGGAATGTTAGGGCTTGGGACGGGGTCTCTGATAACGTAGCTTTGAGATCATCCTACTCTGTAGCAAGGGTCCTCAAGAATGTGATCAAAAGGTATAATAACAGAAGATGATGGTAGAGGCCCTGAAGATACAAGCACAAGAGGGTAACAGGAGGCCAAGGGTGGAAGCACAAATCACAAATGGTCAGTTACTGGTCACTAAAAGAGTGCAGCGTGGAGAATTGTGGAAACTGGATGTAGGGCATGATAATGAACAAGGAATATGTATCCCATGTGTGAAAATCCCATGTATGATAAAAACACAGGATAAAACAGGGAGATGTCAAAGATGGACAACCCCTAGCAGAATGGGAACCACGGAGTAAAGGAAAGAGAGGAATTCACAGTATCACAGAATGGTTGGGGTTGGAAGGGACCTCTGGAGATCATCTAGTCCAACCCACCTGCTAAAGCGGGTTCACCTAGGGCAGATCACACAAGAATGAGTCCAGATGTGTTTTGAATGTCTCCAGAGAAGGAGACTCTACAGTGTCTTTGGGCAGCCTGTTCCAGTGCTCTGTCATCCTTGAAGTAAAGTCGTTTCTCCTCATGTTCAGAGATAACCTGCTATGCTTCAGTCTGTGCCCATTGCCCCTCATCTTATTGTTGGGCATCACTGAAAGGAGTATGGTCCCATCGTCTTGACAACCACCGTTGAGATTTTTATAAGCATGGATAAGATCCCCTCTCAGCCTTCTCTTGCCCAGGCTGAACAGACCCAGCTCTCTCAATCTCTCTTCATAAGAAAGGTGCTCTAGGCTCCTAATCAACATCATAGCCCGCTGCTGGACTCCCACCAGTAACTCCTCATCCTTCTTAAACTGGGGAGCCCAGAACTGGACAAAGTTGTCCGGATGCGGCCTCAGCAGGGCAGAGTAGAGCAGGAGGACAACCTCCCTCGACCTGCTGGTCACGCTCTTCTTAATGCAATCCAGGATACTGCTGGCCTTCTTGGCCACGGGGACACACTGTTGACTCATGGACAACCTGTTGTCCCCCAGAACTCCCACATCCTTCTCTGCAGCGCTGCTTTCTAGCGGGTCAGCCCCTAACCTGTACTGGTGCAGGAACCTACACTTGCTTTTGTTAAATTTCATCAGGTTCTTCTCTGCCCAGTCCTCCAGACTGTCCAGGTCCCACTGACTGGCAGCACAGCCTTCTGGTGTGTCAGCCCTTCCTCCTAGTTTGGTATCATTAGCAAACTTGCTGAGGGTGCAGTCAGTCTCTTCATCCAGGTCATTGATTAAGAGACTGAACAGGACTGGACCTAGAACTGACCCTTGGGGAACCCCACCAACTACACACCTCCAAACAGACCCTGAACTGTTTATCACACTCTTATCTTCCTCTGCTAAGGACACCACTGCTGCCTGGTCACAGCAGGTTCCCCTCAATTGGGTAGATAAGGATGGCTGCTTTCTGGCCATTATGCAGCACATTTTGCCTGGGCAAACTGTCTTTACTATGTCACTGGATAAAGTAAATTTGGACTCAACAGAGCACTGTCTGTGCATGTGTGTACACACACCTGTGTGTGCATGAATTTTCCACTCCGACCTGCCCACACAACAAACTCATTGATACCGCAGCACTGAGTCAGAATAAACTCAAGAGGCAACACTTGAATGAATATGAGAATTTCAAACTTCCTCTCCAATCCCTCCTCCAGTTTCTTTGATTTACTGTTAAAAATCTGCGGCCGTCAAAATGTGAATCCATGTATGCAATTATGCACATGAATAGCCCTAGCAAAGTTAATGGAACAGAGCATGCTTATTCTAGCACATTTGATGGAAGACAAATATCCCCATGTCTCTGCACTTCTATTCATACCTTATCTGACCTTTGGATCTGCTCCTTGCTTGCTGCTTCCTGCCCCATTTACTTGTATATTGCACAGAATAGTGCAGTTTCAGTCCAGTAAATTGTAATTAATTGAATTACTGGAGAAGTAACTGATCCAGAGAGTAATGGTCCTGCTATAAAGAGAAAGGAACCATTAAAATAAGTAAGAAAAGTACTAGGGTAGGTATTGGTATTTCTGTTTTATTTTCTTCTTCAAGGTTAGGGTTTATCTAATGCCCTATTTTTGTTCAGCATAGAATTAGAAGATTTATGGCTGCAGAAGAAGCAGTCCGTACAATGATATGTAGTATTCCTGGGTTTTGGCAAAATGTCTCGAAATTAATTGAAATTTTAGCTAAATAAGTGCTTTGATTTGGACAGAAATCTAAGAGATAATACTTTAAAAAGTAAACACTTGTACTTTTGTGGATTCTGGCAAAAGTTAACTTTTTGATATGGTTCATTTTATGGCTTTTAAAAGGTATTCTGTGCTTGCACACTAACTGCTCTCCTACATCATCATAGGGCAACAGAATTACAGTGCTGCAGTTCTGACATTGTCCCAATAATTTCACATTACATTTACCCATGGTAGAAGACCAAAGAAGCCTTTACCTTTCTCTGAACTCAATCTAGAAAGGCAGGTGATAAACTACCTAAAGTTTGTGGACAAAAGTCCAGGTTGCTACATTAACTCCAGATTATGTCATTAGCAGACTACAGAATCATAGACTCATTCCAGTTGGATGAGACCATCAATATCGTTGAGTCCAACCATAACCTAACTCTAGCACTAAACCATGTCCCTAAGAACCATGTTTAAACACCTTTTAAATATCTCCAGGGACGGTGTATCCACCACTTCCCTGGGCAGCTTGTTCACAACCCTTTCCATGGAGAAATTTTTCCTTATATCCAATATGAACCTTCCCTGGCACTACGTAAGGCCATTTCATCTCATCACTTACTACTTGGGGAAGAGACCACCACCCTCCATGCTACAACCTCCTTTCAGGTAGTTGTAGAGAGTAAGAAGGTCTCCCCTTAGCCTCCTTTTGTCCAGGCTAAACAGCCACAGTTCCGTCGAACGTTCCTCATAAGACTTGTGCTCCAGATGCTTCACCAGCTTTTTTGTCCTTCTCTGAAGCCTCTCCAGCACCTCAATGTCTTTCTTGTAGTGAGAGGCCAAAAACTGAACACAGTATTCAAGGTGCAGCCTCACCAGCACTATGGGGGGACGATCACTTCCCTAGCCCTGCTGGCCAAACTAGTTCTGATACAAGCCAGGATGCTGTTAGCTTTCTCTTGGCCACCTGGGCACACTGCTGGCTCATGTTGAGCTGACTGTCAGTCAACACCCCCAGATCCTTTCCACCAGGCAGCTTTCCAGCCACTCTTCCCCAAACCTGTAGCACTGCCTGGGCTGTTGTGACCAAAGGCACTTGGCCTTGTTGAACCTCGTACAATTTGCCTCAGTCCATTGATCCACCCAGCCCGGATCCCTCGGTACATCCTTTCCACCCTTGAGCAGATCAATACACCCACACAGTTTGGTGTTGTCTGCAAACTTACTGAGGGTGCACTCAATTCCTTCTTCCAGATCATTGATAAAGAGATTAAACAGAACTGGCCCCAATACTGAGCCCTGGGGAACACCACTCATGACCAGCCACCAACTGGATTTGACTCCGTTCACCACAACTCTTTGGGCCTGGCCACCCAGCCTGTTCTTTGCCCAGTAAAGAGTACACCCATCCAGTTCATGAGCTGCCAGCTTCTCCAGAAGAATGCTGTGGGATACCATGTCAAAGGCTTTACTGAAGTCTAAATACAGAACACCCACAGCCTTCACCTCATCCACTAAGCAGGTCACCTTGTCATAGAAGGAGATCAGGCTGGTCAAGCAGGACCTACTTTTCATAAACCCATGTTGACTGGGCCTGATCACTCGGTTGTCTCGTATGTGCTGTGTGATGGCATTCAGCATGATCTGCTCCATGACCTTCCCTGGCATCGAGGTCAGATTGGGTGGTTTGTAATTCTCTGGATCCTCCTTTCAGCCATTTTTGTAGATAGGCATCACATTTACCAACTTCCAGCCATCTGGGACCTCACCAGTCAGCCAGGATTGCTCTTAGGTAGTGGAAACTGGCTTAGCGATCACCTCCGCCAGCTCCCTCAGCATCCTTGGGTGTATCCCAAATGGCCCCATAGACTTGTGGGTGTCCAGGTGGTGTAGGAGGTCATCAACCATTTTCCCTTGGATTATTTGGGCTTCATTCTGCTCCCCATCTCTGTCTTCCAGATCAGGAGGCTGGGTAGCTGAAGCATGACTGGTATTCAAGACTGAGGCAAAGAAGGCATTTGGTACCTCAGCTTTTACCTCATCCTCTATCACTATGTTTCCCCCCACATCCACCAGAGGATGGAGATTCTCCTTAGCTCTCCTTTCGTTGCTGAGGTATTTATAGACATGTTTCTTGTTGCCTTTCACATCAGCAGCCAGGCTCAGCTCTAGTTGGGTTTTGGCCCTTGCAATTTTCTCCCTGCATATCTTCAAGGCATAACTGTATTCCTCTTGAGTAGCCTGTATCTCCAACCTATTAGAAAAGTATTCACTACATATACGCTACTAACCTGGAGGTAGTCTCCCCTGCACTCTTAAAATGGTCATGGCTGACAGCAATGCAGAGAAGATGCCAAAGAGCATGAATATGAAGGCAGTGTATAGCACAGATACTCAGTTAAAAATGAAAAAATTACTTTGGTGAAGACCGGAAAACTTCTGGGAAAATTATTGATGTCTGAAGCATGCAGGCCAGGCCCTGTGAATGACAGAATCTGTTACGTTGTAACACATGCCATATACTATGGACTTGGTTCAGAAGCTCCCCAGAGGCAAGTTTTGAGAAACAGACCACTGCAGGATTGGATGAATTTCCCCCTTTCTTGTTGCAGAAGAGGGTCAAATTTGGCACTGGCTTTAGATTAAGAGCAAAGCCAAAACCAAAACAACAACAAAATAAGCAAACAAAAAAAACATTGCTGAGAAACATAAACGTTGAGGCCTTTTGTTTATATACATCTCAGCGTTAATGACATCTTTGCCAGAAGTTTCACATTGTGTTTTTAAATAGCATTGACATTTTGGTTAGAAATTATATATTTGCTTATAAATTCAGAAATGTTAACTGAAAAGGTGCTGGAAAGAGCCAACTGGCTGAAAATGGGGAGGGGAGACTCTCCGAGTGAAAGACAAATGATTTCTTGGGTGAACATTCGTCACGGTTTAACTCCAGCTGCCAACTAGGCCCCACACAGCCACTCGCTCACTCCCCAGTGGAATGGGGGAGCGAATCAGGACAGTAAAAGTGAGAAAACTCGTGAGTTGAGACAAAGAAAGTTTAATAGGTAAAGCAAAAGCCACGCACGCAAGCAAAGCAAAACAAGAGATTCATTCACTCCTGTCAGCAGGCAGGTGTTCAGCCATCCGCAAAAAAGCTGGGCTCCATCGTTGTAGTGGTTACTTGGGAAGACAACACCATCACTCCATATGTCCCCCTGGACCTTCTTCTTTCCCCAGCTTTTATGCTGAGCATATTTGGCACGGAATATCCCTTTGGTCAGTCGGCCTCAGCTGTCCTGGCTGTGTCTTCTCACAACTTCTTGTGCACCCCCAGCCTGCTTGCCAGTGGGGTGATGTGAGGCGCAGAAAAGGCCTTGACTCTGTGCAAGCCCTGCTCAGCAGTAACTAAAACATCCCTGTATAATCAACACTGTTTTCAGAACAAACCCAAAGCAGCCCCATACTAGCTACAATGAAGAAAATTAACTCTATCCCAGCCAAAATCAGCACAACACCAAAGATAAAAAGTCCTCTGAGCTGAATTCATCAGTTTTAAGATCTTTGTTTCATTCAGAATATCCCAATTTTGATCGCAGTATCTTTATGTCAGATGAATATTGAAAATACATCTTGTTAAAACCTGAGTGGCTGCTGATGGTGTCCATGTAATTGTGACCTTTAGGATCCAGGAATTTTCTTTGCATGAAGTAAACATAAAACACAATAGTTCTCCTGGGAAGCAAGATCAGCTGTATTATCCCTTCCAGAAATTATGCTTAGCCCCTACTTCCACAGTGCTGACTCAGTGATGCTTGTATTTATTATCTACTTTTAAGAGCATAAATATTCCATATGAACAATACCTTTAAGGAATAATTTCATATAACATCCTAGTGTAGAAGTGACTTCTCTTTTGTGTCTTGTTTTTACTTTCCAGCTGCCACAGATGGAGCCCTGAAACCAGTATGATTTCAAGAAGGATTTCCAGAAAAACAATGACTACTTCTACTCCCACAAATATAACTAGTGAGCAAGAAGCAATCTGCAGAGAATAACATTCATTATAATTGAACTTTGCCTTTGACACCTAGCTTCACAATTGCATATTTAATCTGAAATACCTAGAAACACCTTGCTAATTATATTCCTATGAAGAACAGCATGCCAAAGTTAAATAAAAGCCTGTTAGAAATTCAAGACAGGTCTGCTTCCTCCATACCTTGCTCATTTTCTCCCTTTAATTTCTCTGTTACAGACTCTTTTAATCTTTGCACTATTCTCTGTGACCGTACCAGCATTAAACAAGGGAAGTGCACATAATCTCTTGACTGTAGAAATGGAAATAAGAATTGTTTTGTCCTTTGCTATAATTTGGGTACCATTGCTGGTAAAATGCGGAGTTCAGGGATTCTAAACAGCTGTTGACTACATCATTGGATAAAGCGATCAAAGCTGCAGGTGAAGGAAACCAGTTAGACATTCATTCAGGTCTTGTCTGTTCAGATTTAACTCAAAGAATTGTACTAAAAATGGCTACAGTGACTATATACTGCAAAGAAAATTCTGGATGGAAAGTTTTTGCTATAACTTTATTTTGTATTCCACACTGCTGGGATGAAAAACCTTAAATCTACTGAAGCATTCGTAAAGATGAATCATACGAGGATTTGGAGAATTCCCTTCATAATTATAAATTGCTTTTTAGCAATTCATTCACATTGCAGTAGAAGCCAGTAAGTTTAGTTTGATGCTAATGCATAGGTACTAAATCAGATCTGAGGCCTAATTACTTTAGTATACTGTCTCTTAGAGTGAGTAGATGCAGATGCATTTGATAGCTGTGCAAAAAGCAGCCTGGTAGGAAGAAAATATTTCTGCCACTTTAGGTCTTTCCTTTTATGTCAAATAGCAGAAGTAACTGAACTCATAAAGTGAAGTTAAAATTTAAAGATACACTGTTTGATGGTGGTCCTCTTATCTGCATGAAAGTGAGCTCTGTAAACCTTCCTAAATTCTTGGCTTCACCTCTGAAGAAGAACGCTTTCAAAGATTTCTTTAATTAAGTTTAATAATAGTTGGGTTGGCTCAAAAATGAGGGAAAACATACAAAGTACTCTTAGCGCTTTAAAATTCAGAAAACAAGGAAAAGCTAAGTAATTGACATAAACTGCTTTCATGTAATAGAGAAACCACTTCTTCATGTCAAATTTTCCATGCGGAAAGTCTGCAAAAAAAAGCACTTTTTTTTTTTCTTTACTAGGATTAAGAACATTTTTAATTGCATTTCAGGATTGGATGTACAATTTCACATCTATTTATCGTTTAATACTGACTGACCCCTTGAGCATACTAGAGGACTAAACTTCAGGATTAAGCTAGAATGATTCCCAGAAACAGATTTACACTTCTATATTCAGTGAAATGCATAATGAATTATTGTCTTTTAAATGTATATGAACTACTATAATCCTCCTAATGGTAAGATATTAGGTAGCTGATGTGCCAGAATTAATGGGTAGAATGCAGATGTTACAAATACAACTCTGAGGGCTGATCTGAAAGCTAGAATTAAAGTAAAATTTACTTTTTGGACAGCCGGTTGTCCTGGTGGTTACATGTGCCTTGACAAAGCATGAGGCAGGTTGAATGTTACCAGCTGAGCCCAGAGAAACTGTCCTTCACCTGTTAATTCTCATGTTGTGTCAGCTAGGACCAGGCATGCAGGTATGGATGTTCCCATGTTTCTTCTTCAAAGGGCATGCAGCCATAGCCAGCACATCAAATGCTTTATGTCTTCAACAGCCTTACGGTAGACTGTTCTACCCAGCAACCCATCTGCTGCAGCTGCAAGCACCTAAACCCGTACCCCTGTCCCTGTTGTTAGCACTTGCATGGCCTCAAGCAGCAGAAGTAGTTGGAAAAAAAACTAAAATGTGGCTTTCACTACCACTTCTGTAAGCTCTGGGAGGTAGGGGTGGCTGGCAGGGTGACAGAGAGGGGACAAGTGACCCTTGTGGGCAGCTGGGGCCGCGCTCAGCCCAGCACTGTGAGCTGCAGTTTGGTCCATGCTCAAGTCTTGCACGTGCAGGAAACAGCGGCTGGTCCTGGCTGAGGGACGAAGATGGGGAACTGCCTGCGCTTCTTGGCAGCACATCAGTCGGGTGGCTTGAGGGGGAAAACTGGCTTGCTATCTGAGTAGGTGTCTTAAAAGAAACCAAACTCCTTACTTTTAATTAATCATCTTCTTAAGGCAGTGAGCAAAAGTGAAAAATTAAAATCGTAATTGAAACAACGTAAATACTGAAGGTTGTGGAAATAATAGAAACTGGGAGTAGCAAGTTTGGTCATGTCGGTTGTGTTTCACTCTAGTTCGCTGTCACCCTCACGTTTGCTACAGTTGATGCATCTTACCTCCAGTTAAACCATAGGGTCAGCAGGCCAGAGGCTACAGGCTGTGTCTGCTTCGTCTGATGCTGTTATCAGATCACATGCAGCCACAGAACTAGTAGTGTTAGCACAGCCCCATCAGAGTATCACAAGCAAACAGTCACGGTTCGGAGTTTTACATACTAGTCTGATTATACCCATGGAAACTAGAGCACTTAAAAATACATTAGTTGTTTTAAACAGGGTACAGAAAGAGAAAGAAAATAATAAAAATGTTTGAAGTATAAAGCGTTGGAACCTTTGGTTTATTAACATGATATTCCATTCTTGTTATTTCTTTTCCATGTGGGTAGGAAGAGATTGCTAAAAGGAAAAGAAGCACCTATCAAATCCTGTTCTTTCAGGTATTATTAAAAATAACAAAAATTTCCCATTTGGAGTGAAAACTCAGTTAAGATGTGTTAGTTTGGCTATTCTTGGAGATCTTGCATTTATACCTGCGCAGCAACAGTAAAGTACACAGACAAGAGAGAGTACAAGACTTGCAGCTTCTCAACCCATTGCCAACACACCAACGAGGCTGATGGTAGAGAAACCTATCTCAGCACGAGACCTCACTAGTCCCACAAAGTAGAGCCGGGATCTGTGCAGGAGCCCACAGCACTGCTTGGAGCTGCTACTGTGTTCACTGACCAGTCTGCAAAAGACAAAAGGTGAGAGGTGATGGGGAGCAGGGCTTGAGGAAGCACCTCTGCATGGAGCAGGATGCTGCTGCTAAGGGTCCGATGAGCATCACCACCACCTCCAGAGCAGCCTTGCAGACATCATCCTTGGCCATACTCATGTTGTGGCCAGCATGTGCCCTCCCTGCCAAGCACCTCAGACAGGCGTTTGCCAGCTTGCATCAGGCACAGAGCTGCTGGACCAGGGCAGGCATTTGCTGCCATCCTGCTGAGCCCAAGCTGTGATGTTTGTTCTGCCCAGAGCAAGCATGGAAGTTGTGGCTTGTTGATTGGGGCTAGCTGCTCCCTAATAGCCTGGCCTCATCAGGGCTGGGCTGCTCAAGCAAAGGATGCAAAAGTGCATGTGGAAGAAAGGTTTGCAGACCATGCTGCCCTTTCTGGATGGTGTTCTTAGCTCAGCTGACCAGTCTCCCTTTTTTCTGGCCACTGAGACCAGGAAGGTGCAGTCTTGTTGGGGTAAACATGAAGATGCCTGGAGACAGAGCAGGTGGAACCAGAATATATTAAAATCAAAAGTTTTAGACCAGCCATCATACAACTCTTACTAAATATCTTTTAAATTACTGCAAAGTGGAATGGAGGCCTGAGCAACCTCATCCCTCAATTTACTTGCCAGTAGGTTCTAAACTCTTGCACCTATCTTCCATCCGGTTTGCCTTTTTTTGTTGTTGTTGTTTGCTATGAGTGAAATGAAAACGGTTGCTTGTCATTACTAGCCTGGAAAGGTGTCCCAAGACACTCAGCCTTCTGCAGCAGTACGAACTACCTCCACGGCTGTGATACTGCTGGGAGAAATTTATGCAATTTTTCTTGAGTGTATATATATCCTGCAACAGTGGCCGTGCTGTTAGAAAATACTTCCTAAGACTAAAACTAAAGCCCCAACCAGGATTTAGGGTCTTTGTTTTCTACCCTAGCTCTCATGCACACGGAAACAATATTTTCCCCCTGCTTCTTTGCAGCTGCCTTTTGTGTACTTTAGGAGCGTTGTCATGTTCCCCTCACACTAAGTTAAACAGTCCTGTTTCTTGCAGTCTTTCTTCACTCAGTGCATTTTCTGGACCTCTGGCTATTCTCACTGCTCTCTTCTGGACTCCCTCCAGCTCCTCCCCACCTTGCAGGAAGTGCCTTGCCTAAAGCTGCATACAGTGGTTCAGCTGACGTTTTGCAAATGCTGACTGGATTGGAACAAGTACTGTATGAGCCCTGTAGGTTATGCATCTGTTTATACATTCCGGTACAGTATTGTCTTTTCTATCAACAACAGCAGATTAACTGCGTCTAGTGTCAGATCCACTGTGACCTCCAGATCTTCTTCCACAGAGGTACTACCCAAAACTTTGAGTATCTGTCTAAGCTCTGGATGCCATTGTCTGTGTGTAGTACCTTCTGATTCAACACCACCTGCTTAAAAAGGAAAAAGATCAACTTTTTAAGATAATTTTAAGTGTTCAGACTGTTCACTAGTGCCACTGCCTATACCTTCAGCTCAGTGCCTAAAATTCAGTAGAGTTGCTCCTTAGTCCAGTATCCTAGTTGCTGAAAATGTTGATTTGCACAAAGACAAGGATTTAGTCTACGTCTGTGCTATTGTAGTAAACAGCTGAGCACTTTTTGGATATGGTTCTCCAGTTTTGCTCCCACCCAACAGTATTTCATCCTGACCTGGTTTGCCTAGTTTACTTATAAAAAGATCAAATCAATCAATGTCAAAACCATAATGAAAGACAATATTTATGGCTTCTATTGCTTACTCTCAAGCCTTTTACCTTACTATAGAGGAAAAGAGATTGGTTGGATGGGATTTTGTTCTCAGTGAACCCTTGTTAACAGTTAAAAATTGGTTTGTATAATATCAGTAGATTCTTTTGTATTGAACTTTCAAACTTCCAGTATTTTTTGTCAAAACTTTTGCTGATTAGCTAATTTAGTTGGCTAAGGCAAACTTAGCTTTCCCAGCTTAAAGTACAGGCCTCTGCACAGTACCATACAGTGTAGAGCAAGATTTGGAAACTTCCGTTGCAAGGTATTGCTGACTCTACGGGAAGATCAGCCTGTCTGAACGATTTTAAATAAGAGATTACTTGACATAGGATAACGTAATAGCCAAATTCCAAATCTCAGGGCCAGCAGTAAGAACAGACTCTTATGCTCTTAGCAAGAAACTCACCCAGGGAGAATAACAAAGGCATAGAAAGACCTGGTTGCATTAGTCAATGTAATTACTACGAGTTTTGACTACCAATAGTGACTATTGCTATTAAAAGCTATGATAGGATTTGTGCAACGATATTTTGGAAAGCTGTGAGTAATTCGAACTCTTCAGGCAGTCAGAGAATGGCTTACATTAAGAATAGACTCAAAAAGCAACAAAAACCAACATGGGTACAACAAACACATAGGTGTTCCTGATAAATAGGTCAGAGCTGAACATATGGGGAAGAGGAAGAGCTATTGATGAGCACAGAAAATGTTACCACTAAAATAAAGGAATGTAATTCAGGGAAAACCTATGGGCTGAGACTAGTACAGTTAGCTATAGCAGATATTTTATAGTTGCAGAGGTGGGAGATATCAGTAACCAGTCCCTTGAATCATTGTAGTAGAAGTGTGCAGAAATGAACAACGGCAAACATTGCATGTATCTTTCACAGTTCCGTGAATCAGATCGCCATGTGTTTAGTGTTTCACAGTCACTAAGGTATTTCTGAAGCACCGCTGTGAGGATGAAGGTTGCGTTTCATAGAACAGTTGTAACAAAAATGGGCCATGCAGCAGGGCAAGGTAGGGTGAGGAGGATTGAGTGCCGAAAAGTATGCTCCGACATGGAATCTGTAGATGGCTCCTTTTATCTTATTTTTTTTTGTTGGTTGGTTTGGTTTATTATATGTTTTTTGTTTGTTTCTTTGTGGTTTTTGTGGGTTTTTGTAGTTTTGTTTGTTTGCTTTTCTTTTTTAGATCCAACACAGAGTGACTTGTCGTAGTTTGCATAAGGCATCAGTGAACTTGACCAATTTCCCATATCTTTTTAGTGTTGTGTTCTGGCCTTTGGGCTATTTTTAATGTGCACTTTCAACTCATCCTCAGAGAACCCCACAGCCTCTCACATTACAAAACCTAATCATCAGTGTTATCCCTGTTTACATCTTTAAAAAGGAGGCACAGAAAAGTTAAAGCTACGTTTTCAAAACGAACTTTTTCTGGGTGATGTATCAGGGACTGTGGCTTTGAAGGACATAAGTATACCCACCTCTTATGACATCTGTAGCTGTTCCTGGACGGGAGGCAGCAGCAACCACCATGCATCCTCCTGGCTCTTCTGCAGAAGTGGCACAGGTGTCCTGGTGGTGGGGAACAGGCTCTTCCCTCAGGGATCTTAACTCTGCTTTTACAACTGCTTTCTTTTATTAGAGTTAATAATTTTTGTGACTGCTCAGAGAGTGCTGTGTGGGTTGAATAACAAGCTGGGACACGTAGCTCATTCACTATTAGGCTTTCTCTCCACTTCTTCTTATGAGTGCTGGGGAATCCAGCGATAAATCAAGAAAAGAAGTGGCACTGGACACACATAACTGTTCAGGATGGCAACATGAGGTGCAAACTCTTGCGAACACCGTGGTCCGGGACAGTGACATATGTAGTTTTGTTTCAAAAGGGGGAAAAAAAATAAAAAGAAAAAATATTTTTAGCAACTAGTAGAAGATATGAAGCTCTGAGCACAAACTCCTGCAAACACCATGGTCCAGGACAGTGACATATGTAGTTTTGTTTCAAAAGGGGGAAAAAAAATAAAAAGAAAAAATATTTTTAGCAACTAGTAGGAAATACGAAGTTCTGAGTGCATTGGATAAAGTAGTTTCTTTGACCCACAACTTCCTTTTTGTTTGTTGTCTTTTCAGTAGCATCCACATATCATTCTGGAAATAAGAATGAAATTAGAAAATCAGTTTGTGGCACAGGTTTGGCATGGAAATGGTGCACTTCGGGTTAGCAATAAGTTGAGGCCTGCCAGACTGAAAGTGAACAGTGCAGGCCCAATTAGCCACAGATACATGCCTCCAAAACATTGCCAGTAAGAAGCTGATTGCTACCCAGAGCCGTTTCAGAAGTCACCCCTCTCTCAGGTGCAAATAAAAGGCACCTGTCGTGGCCTCGAGCTAATTTGACACACTGATGTACTGAAGGGTACAGCATGCTTGTTTGTGCCTTTTAAGAACCCAAGTTATCAAAAAGGATCTGTTCCGTAGCACAGGAATTGCTCGCGGAGCACAGGACGCTGGGGCTTGTC
Organism: Pampusana beccarii; assembly: GCA_013399365.1. Lineage (NCBI taxonomy): Eukaryota > Metazoa > Chordata > Aves > Columbiformes > Columbidae > Pampusana > Pampusana beccarii. Next base: position 311,044 of record VWYH01004191.1, on the reverse strand, counting down.
CAGTGCTGTTTGCTTCCTTGCCCACTCCCAGAGGCACAGCAGTTGCCCCCGTCCTGCTCCTTTGCCTCCTGCCCGGATCGTGAAAGCAAACTCTCGGCTCAGAAATAGGCAATGTGAGGCCCTTAAACTGCTTTCCTCTTTCGTGCTGAACTTGCATAACCCACAAGAGAGTCAAGCCAAATCTGGTTATTTATAATCCAGGAAAACTCTGGCCCGCTGTCTGCGTTGCCCCAGAAGGAGTTTCCCGAAGTGCAGGAAAGCGTGATGTTCACCACAATACTTCTTGTAGTTTACTTTAAGAATATTAGTGCCAAAAAATTCTCTACATAAAATGTAGCAACATGGTCTGTTTTAAGCACATATTTTGCCTCAGATATACCTACCGCCAGAGTATAGGTAGTTTTGTTCATTGTAGTGTCAAAAATGATGGAATGTTCTATTCATATGCATTAAAGTGTTGAAATTATATGTTCTGAATTTAATGTCTCTGCCTATCTGCAATAGTTCGTTATTGCTGTGGGGCTTCTGGGGAAATGTTTTTCTTGGTTTTGCTTTTCTTTTAGTTTTCTGCGGTTTAAGACTTTAAGGTCAGCCAGAAAACAGTATGTTATTCTCCAAAGGAAAAGGGAAAAAAAAAAAGGACACAGGTAAATATTCTACCAGTCATCAAAAATCCAGTTACTTAACAGCATTATATCGTCTTGAGAGAGAGCTTATACTTGTGGAGATGGCCTGGTCAAGAGATGTGTGGGAATGGGTTTTGTGCTTCATGTGTAGTTTTGAGAGATAAAAGATAAAAGAGAGATAAAACCCTGCTTTCTGAAACGGGTTAATATATACCAGTCTGAAGAAAAAAAAAAAAAAAAAAAAAAGACTTGCATGATTTTCAGAAGTAGGAAAAAACCTTACCTGCTGCTGGACATAATGTTACTGCACCATCTGCAAACAAAGTGTTGTCTGTGTTCGTCATGATACAACACTTAAATTTCTGTTCACACGTCTGAGATAAGCATTTACAAATACAATAGGCAGGAGCGTAAAATAAAACAACCTTGACTTTGCAGCAGGGCCCAGACAGGAATTACTACAAGAGCGGAGAGCTGTGTCCTCCTTGCTCCTTCCTTGTGGCGCAGTAGAACGAAGACCCGTTCTTGATGCCAGTCCCAGGTCATCTTCACCACTCAAGCCTGTTAAGGCAGTGCAAATCTCACTAAAGCGACTGGGGAAAAATCAGTTTTCAGGGAACCTGTCTTATGGCTCCTTTCCCACCCAGCGCAGTTGTGCCCTTCTGTTCAAAGCTGGCGCATCGGTGGAACACGGTCAGTGACACCATCCGGACTGTGAGACCTGAACTGTGAGAGCTGAACTGGCTGCTTCACAAGTGCATCAAAGGATTTCTGTCAACCTTGTGTTTATCTAGCCTAGTAGCTGCATTGGAATAGCTCAGGATTTACAGTTGTGTGAGATCAGATGGATAGATTATTATTTCAACATCGCCAGTGTTTTGGCGTGTAATTTAGGCACACAGTATTCTTGGATTCTCCTTCTACTTAATTTCTTGGAAATGAGAGTAGATACCATTAATCATAGAAGACGATTTGATTAAGGTCTCTCTTTTCTGTCATAGGGAGTCATTCCCTACCTTCCAGATCTTTGTCCATTTTGCTTTCAGGGACTGTAGTAACCCCTCTCATTTTCCTTCAGAAAGCTTCTCCCCAGCCTCAGAACATTGCGTGCTATATTATCATGGATTATCAAATACACCTGGGGAACATCGGTGACTTATTTGACTCACACAGGTGCTAGGCTTGGGCTGCTGTCACTACAATTTTCTCCTTTGCGACCCTGTGGGCAGAGGGAACTAGAGAGGTGGAGAGGTGTAGCATTGGGCTTTTGCAAGATGGGAGGTGGGGTGCACAGCTGTGTACCCCGCTGCCAGTGCCCGGCTCCTCGCTTCTGACTTCAGATGCTCAGATCCTTCACTAAAAAGGACAAATGGCAAATGAAACTCAGGGAAGAGTGCCCTGTTTTTCCCTTTGCTCTCATGTGCGATCCGGCAACGCTGTGAGCTTCACCAGTTATAGCAAATCGCAAGTCTGCTAACTCAGGGCTCCCCACTGAAAAGAACTTTCTCAAATTGCTCAAATTGCTGTATTTCAGAGTAAAAAGCACGAAATACATCTTTTATCACGTTGTTGATCAAAGTGCACTTTTAAATAGTAGCAATTTTGCACTTTACATAGCTGTTTCCTGCCATGGCTAGGCTTTCCAGAATCTGACAGAAATGTTTCCTGCTGCTACAGTTAGCTTACTGCTGTTTATTTACAAACTCGATGTCCAGGCATCCTTTTTACATCCTCCTCCCCTTTCTTTTTTTTCGGAGGGTGTTTTCACACTGTACAGCCCTGTCCTCACGCAACCTTCCTGTGAAGAGCGCTGCCAGCTCGGGTGGGCTACTGAGGAAACACCAAGAATTTGCCAGGCTCGAAAAGCAAGCAAATGGACCGCGAATTCGGTAGAGGCTACAGGTGGTTTTGAATGGCCAACTGAAGTCTGTGCTGGAAACATTCCGGCGCCTGAATCTCCCCAGGGGACTTCGCCAGACGGGGCTCTACAATGGTGCTAGTGACTCATGGGCAGAAACTCACCTCCGAGCGAACGGTAGCGAGGAAAAAGTGACAAAGCCAAAATGACTCACACGGAAACGAAACCTCCAGAGACAAGGCTGCTTTGGCAGCCTGCTAACACACTTAACTCCAACAACACTCGTGCAGCTATCGATACAGTCGGTGGTGCGACCTATTGCATAACCAGTGGGAAAGTAAATCTCAATGCAGCCGTAAAGCTGCGGCAGTCTGGTCCTAAACTTGGCAGCCTCTAGGACCTGCTGTCCGGCAGTTTTGTTGTAGAAACCTGGATGGTCAATGGTAAGTCTTGAGTGGGTGGCTACAGAGAATTCTAACAGGAGCTTAAAAAACAGTGACATTTCCAGCTAAGAAATTCAGCTTTTAGGAGGTCAAGGTGTTGAATGCAGAAATCATGGTACAAAGGGCTTTCTGGTTCTTCTATTTGGGTGTGGGAGTCTGCTGAGATAAACTGAAGACTCAAGACTGCAGAAAACACCTGAAAATACAGGAAAAAATGCAGAAGAAACCTGCTCATCACTTTCATCTTGAGGATGTGTCTTGGAAGAAAGAAATGCGTACTGCTGTGACTTCTTGAAACTTTTGGGATCTGTTCTAAGTTACATAAAGTAAATTCCCCAATAAAAAAAAATTATCTGTCTGAACAGATTCATGGGTTTAACTTCAAACACGTGCAATATGAATTTGAAACAGTGCTGTGCAAACAGGATACTCTTTCTTTGTATAAAACATCAGCTGTTGGGTCACGTCTCTTCCTCTGGAATCAGCAGCTGGAAAATATTAGATGAGTCACAAGGAGCTGAGAGCTTTGAAAAGCAGCACGCACCAAGTGACATATAGGATGAAGTCTTTATACCCACAACTTAAAAACACCAAATCGGAGCCTTCAGAGCAGGAACAGAGTTAAGCTGCTCTGAAAGGTAATTTATGTTGCAAATCGACAAATGGGATCAAGCTAACACATTCAGGCAATATCAGAAAGGGCAAAGTAGAAATGAATGCACAAAGAGCATGAGCATCATTCTGACTCTTTTTTAGAAAACAAACAAACAAACAAAAAGCCAGCACTGATTTTGCAGTTACACTGCTTCCTGAGATCATTTACCCCAGTTTAAACAGCACTTTGAGCTCTGACTGTACCCTGATTGACAGATGGTAGCTCATAGCTCTGGATGTACTTACAAAACGGTTCAGACGAACAAGTGTAGGCAGTCAGGATTGTCAGTATGCCAGTAGGTTACCTGAGGATTTTAGGTTATGTTTACATAGCAATTAAACTATAAATGCACGATGTGTTTTCTTCTTTACTCTGCAACATAGCTAGACAGTATTTGAGTATCCAGATATTGGACTCATTTTTCAGGAGGAAGCAAACTACAGCAAGTCTGTTCTATTTTACCATGTTCCTCAACTTAGCCTGGGACTAGATATAAGGGATCTGACTGTGGTGGCCATGCAGGCTGCCTCCTCTCCTGCAGCTCCCCGCTTCCAAAAGGGGGGGAGAAAAAGTGTCAACAACCGTCCTCTAGAGTCAGGTTTGCTTCCTGCATGTTTTTAACAAGGTGTTGCAGAGCTTTGCATCTGAAAAGGAAAAATATTATTGCAAGTAGGAGTGTAACGTTCGTGTTTTGTCTCTTCAAACCTTGCACCTCTTGCGCTGTAGCTCAGACAGGCACAAATTCTTCTGAATTTCTTATTTCCCTTGAACAGCTTGCTATATTCTCTCCATGTTTTGTTGTTGTTGTTGTTTGGAAATTTTTGTTTGTTTTGTTTTGTTTTTGTTTGGCTGGGTTTTTTTAATTGTTGTGGAGGGGGTTTGTTTGTTTTGGTTTTCTCCTGGTGTTTCTCTTAACTGGAGTGTAAGTTACTCACCTTTTCATGGCTGTAGCAGCAAAGCCCATAAAAGTTCCTGTATTTCTACCTTCACCAGAACTCAAATGAATCTTACAAAAGGGGAGTGTGAGGGACTATAAACAAAGGGGTTTGTGTCTTAGTATATAGCTTATAGCCCCCTTGGAGTCAGTCTGCAGCACGAGTAAAAGGTGAGTGTGGAATGCAGATCTCGTGTGAATGGCTTTGGAAATGTATGGGGCCACACTATGTTTGCCAGGGATGTTTTTAGGAAGCCATAAAAAGGCAGAAAATCCTGATTCTAGTCTATCACTACTTCACGATGGGATCATCTGGCTTTGAGTTACGAGTAACTCAAATAACAGATACATGCCAACCTGTTCTGAAAGATCTCAGAAGATGAACATCCCACAGCCTCTCTCTGTCACCCTACTCCAGCCCATTCCTATCCTTCACCCTTTGAAAGTCTTTTCCGAATTTCCAGATATCACCCCACCCTCTCTTATGACACAGAAGACTATCTTGCTCTACCCTCACAAAGAGCAGTTTGTTAGCTTCACCTCGGATTAAACCAACCCGTTTCTTTCAGTCACTCCCCATCAGGAACATTCTGCGCCATCACAGAATCACGCAGAATCACAGAATGTTAGGGATTGGAAGGGACCTCGAAACATCATCTAGTCCAATCCCCCTGCCAAAGCAGGACACCTAGATGAGGTTACACAGGAAGGCGTCCAGGCGGGTTTTGAATGTCTCCAGAGAAGGAGACTCCACAACCTCCCTGGGCAGCCTGTTCCAGTGGTCTGTCACCCTCACAGAGAAGAAGTTTCTTTTCAAATTTAAGTGGAACCTCTTGTGTTCCAGCTTGAACCCATTACCCCTTGTCCTATCGTTGTTTGCCACTGACAAGAGCCTGGCTCCATCCTCGTGACACTCCCCCTTTATATATTTATAAACACTAATAAGGTCACCCCTCAGTCTCCTCTCCAAACTGAAGAGACCCAGCTCCCTCAGCCTTTCCTCATGAGGGAGATGCTCCACTCCCTTCATCATCTTTGTGGCTCTCTGCTGGACTCTCTCCAGCAGTTCCCTGTCCTTCTTGAACTGAGAGGCCCAGAACTGGACACAATATTCCAGATGTGGTCTCACCAGGGCAGTCTCACCACACTTGCTGCGTTCTTTTCTGGACTCTCACCACTGGGCACCCATCTTCTCTGAGCTGGGGTGCCCAAGTAGCACGTCTTATTCCAGCTGTAGCCTTGCCAATGCTGAGTAGTGCTGAACTATTACCTCACTTGGCTTGCTGGTTATACTCCAGGTTATTCCAGTACCATGTTTACTTTCTTTTTTTTTCCTTTTTTTTCCTTTCTTTTTTTTTTTTTTTTTTACCCTGACAGGGACATGATGCTGTTGAGACAGAGTTGGACTCATGTGCGCTCTATTCAAATCTGACTTTTTTTTTCCTTTTGTAATATGGTAGTACAGCTTTAATAGTGGAAATTTAATTGAAGTCTATTTAATTGGAGCCTGGCATGAAAGTAATACTACTTTTAAACTGCTACTGTTGTTTTGCATAGGTTTTACATGCATGCAGGCAGAATTTAGCTAACTTCCACTGAATCAACTTATAGATATTGATCATCTTTTTTAACCCACTTCCTCAGGATGTTGTTGGTGGCATTATTCAATTGATAATTAACAATATAGGTTTTTTAGTACTAGAATTAGATTGATAACACATGTTGTTCTGCCCTACTTTTCTTTTAAAATGTGGTGCTTGGTGATAACAGTAGCTAGTTCCTAATTTATTATTTTATCTGCACAACTTAAAACGCTTTGTGAACAACAGGTATTCATTATTATTCTTATTTTGCAGAATTAATCTTCTTTTTCTTGTTTGATTTGCTGAGGGATAAAGATTGATTCACCAGATCCTCCATGATACGCTATTACGAGGTGTGCAGTTAGAACCAACATTTCCTGAATCAATTTACTGACCACAATGCTTTAAAAATACTCTTACCAGCCTTTCTATTGCACAAGTAATCATTTAATGAGGGATTTAAAAGGCAGCTCATCATGCTGTACTGCATCAACTGGCTGTAAGACACATACACCGCCTTTTTTTTTTCCCGATCTTTTAAATCAGTTTTCCAGCTACAGAAAGCCTCCTCACCAACCTGAGAAGCACCAACCTCCTCTGTTCCCCATCCTTGCCCTACTATCACCTCTCTAGGTCAATATACGTTCTAAAACTTACAAATGCAGATATTAATTTTTCTACCAGTAAAAGTTTGGTTGGTTGGTTTTTGGTTTTTTTCTTTTTTTAAGAGAGGACTATGTAAACATTCTTTCAAACTATATTACACACACTAGGAAAAGAGCCTTTTAATTCAGTTTATCAGAGGTGGAAAATTAAATAGATTGTATTTACCATGCACAGCTCCAGGGTCTCCTCCTGGGATTACTAAAAATGGCATCATGTGTCACATCTGACCCAGCCATTCAGCAGTCTTGAAAGTGAAATACACGACTACCATTGTCCGGCTGCTATCATTTCCCAGATCCAGGTCTGGTATTTAGTTTATCTTAATAGCTATTGTTTAGCATACAACAAAAGGAATCACCTTTTGCTTCACCAGATATTTCTGAAAAAAACAAAACAAAACAAAACAAAACACCTCGAAAACCATGTAAAGAACAGGTGCAAACAAACAGAAAATGAGCCCTCCCCTAATTGTAATAAGGAAACAGAGACACCATGGCTGTCCTTAGAGCTTGCATGTTTATTGAACAAATCCTACTAAAATAGCTAAAATACATTGGGTACTTGTAGTGCATTATTAAAGATCACATTGTTACAAAAGCCTGCATTTTCCGCAGTACACAACTGCAACTATACATAAATGCCACAACTGCTGAATATTACTTCTTGCCCTATATACAGCACAGTAGACATATCTAATCTATTGGAAAACAAGATGTACAAGAAAAGGGATACAGAAGGTGGGGAAAGGAAAGAAATATAGGAAGTGCAGTGCATGCATTGGTATTTAACAGTCAGAAGCTAATATAGTTCAGAACAAGGCCTGCCCTGTAAAAGGAAGAGCTAAAAGACAGTTATATAAAAAATCAAGGTGGGCTTTCAGACTGTGTCTAACACAACAACACTCCATGAGTAGATGATACTGTTTAGTTTTGTGTTTTGCATTGTTTTGTATTGATAGTAGTCCGGGAGCAAGAACAAAAATGTAAAGTCCACATGTTGACAGTACTGTGGAAATGTACTCTTCCCCTTTAGGACTTCTCCCAGAAATTTGCTGTGTTTTTCTCAGTATATCCCCTATTTTATGGTTTTAAAGAGGGCATTACAGCTTGTCCCTTCTTTAAAAAAAGGCTTTTTTTTTTTTTTTTTATAAAGGCAAAAATCAAAAGAGATTTTGAGAGGTTGGTGGAAAATTATTGCTCATTTTTCTCCATTAGGTGGATAGGAGTCAGAAAGGAGATTTTACGTAAATTACAGTTTTGTGATTGCTCCCACTATAACTGCATGTTTGTGAGTGGACCCTGATAGGGAATCAGTTCCTCACTTGTACACTATAAGTAGTTACTCACCTACGGCACTGAATAAGAAAGCCACACTGAAGACACAAGTAAACAAGTCAGTCCAGTCTAAAGAACAACATTCAGAAAAACAAAGTACCAACACCTTCTCAGAATATGGAAATAAAAAATAACTCCATCAGAGCTACCTTGCCAAGGAGCGTATTTAAAGTCCAAAATAGCACCATTCATCAGTGTCTCAAATCCCGTGGCAGCATCACAATCACTTACCACAAGGAAACCATGAGTTTCATACTACTTCTATACATCAAAAGAGTACATGGATAAAATATAGAGATATACAGACAATCGATGAAAATAAACTACTAGGTTTGTTACATCTAAATGAAAAAAAGGGGGGACTCTCAGCCTCTGCAAGAAGCAGTTTGGGATGGTGGAAATGGAGAGAGCAATTTACCGGTTGTGTGTGAGCAGTGGAGTTTGAGTAGTGGAAGACATTGCTGTGGTAGAACTAGGCCTGAAGGCCCACCTGTAATGTTTGTAAACATGGATTCACAGTGTGAAATTCTGAGAGCTTTCGCTTGAGTCAGAATGTTAAAAACTATTTTTTATGGTACACGTTTGTCCACTGTTATTCTCTAAAGCAAGGCTCAGAGTCCCATAGTTTCTTCTTACACTTGATGAATTACACAGAAACAATTCCCGATATATGACACCATGACCTCATCAAACCCATACACCATATGTAATACAAATGGAGAAATTATGATTAAAAATAGTAGAGGTAATCAATTTTGGTGAAATGGTGTCCATAGCCATTTACTGGAACCAGGCATGCCCCTCCCGCCTCACTTTCCTTCTTACGATTTATTTCCTTCGAAATCGGGAGACTTCCCTGCGGAGAGGAGAAAAACAGTATTAGCTGTGCTTTGTGAAGTCCATTTGGTGAGGTCCTCCCTTTTCCTATCCTAAGGTTTCCATAGTTCCCCAGCTTTAGCTCAGATGTAAATGCCTACTAAACATGGCTGAATCGATACAATAAATAGTAATGCCACAGAGAGAAAAGGATTGTTTAAAAACAGGTAAGACTTACAGCATCTGAGGAAAATACTTCAACTGGGGATGGAAAAGTGTGCCCCAGCAGCTGAAACGCAGGACTTGAGCAAACAACCATCCTCCCCTGCTGAATTGGGGAATTCGGACATTGCTACACCTGGGGTGACCCCAACCATTCCAGCAAAGTTACAGAAGCAGCAATAGAGTGACAACGCTTTCTGCAGATCACCAGCAGTTGTACATCCTTACACTATTCCTCAAAATTACTTTTCTCACTTCTGACAAATGAAGGTGCCCTTCATAACAGCTGGGACAGCTCAGGTCTAAAACTGCACCTGCACGTGCTCTTTGTGCAGTAGTTCTAGAATATGAATATGGCTGAAAATGAGCAATTACCTATTTTGCACGTGTGAAGCACAGAAGATAGACACGGTGTCATGAACGCAAAATTCATGGCCACAAATTGACAGATGGCACTGAGGCCTTTTGAATGTACAACTCAGTACCAACTTGGGTAATCAGAAAACTGATGTTAATGGTATTGTCTACCAATAAAGTTGTTTGCTTGCCTTTTTAAACCCTCAAGCTGCATTTTATGGCTGCACTTGGCCTTCAACATAAAAGCGTGTCTTAGTTATGAAATATCATCTTATTGTTAAGAGAACCTTTTACAGCTTGGACCACTCATCTTTCAAACACCTTGCAGCTTAAGCAGCTAGTATAGACCATTAAGCGACTTTCCTATAGTATTAATTGACAAGAGCACTCAAAGACAATGTAGTGTGTTATTGTCTCTGGACAAGTAAAGAGATGGTGTGCCATATCAGCCAGCTGTCTCCGGTAGGTTTTTGTTAACCGTACTTAAACATTCACTGGCTGAAGTCTATGCCTATTCAGCAAAGCATTTAAATTTCTGATTCAGTTTAAGCCTCAGAAGGAAGCCTAAAGGCTAAGCACATGCTTGAAGTATTTTGTTGATGCTATGCCACTATGGGACCTTAAACAAAACCAAAACAAAACACTGTGGGTTATGTGTTTAAGAGATCAGAATTGTAAATATCTTTCATTGCTTTTACTGCTTAGGACATGTTTGTCATATAAGCAGATTGCTTTTAGTTTGTTTAAGAAACTGAAGTTCTCCAAGTTCAATTTTTCTGATCTGAAAGTTGTGAATTTCTGAATTAGGAACTAAACACCTAGCAGTCTCACAACTACCATGGGAGAGCAGTTTTCAGCAATTTTTCTTTCCTGGCTCATCAAAGCCATAATTTTCTCTGGAATACCCGTATCTGCTACATTTACCTGTGCTAGGAATGAAGCCACCCCATGGCTGTCCCACTGTCTTTATCAGTTTACAGGATAACTTCTGCTTTCAGGTAGATGAACTCCCCACAGGGTTCTGCACTGCACACAGCCAGGAGCAGTTTTCTGGCTGAACACAGAGTAAAATCCTTTTCTAGGGGCAAATGGTGCCCTCTCCCTTCAGGGCATCAGAAATGGAGAAACTGAGCAGACTTCGATCAGCACATATGCAGACGGGCTCTGCAAGCCAGGGGAAGGTTTAGAAACATGCCTTACCTTTGTCAGAGCCAAACTGGGGATTTTGCAAAAGACCATTTCAGAACAAAAAAATAACATTTACATTTCAGCGGCTGTACAAATATGTTTCCTCACAGGACTCTAGAAAATTCCATCCTCATGATAATATTTTTGCTTTTTTGTTGACTGAATTTGATACTTGTGTATCATTACAGGATATGAGAAGAAAACTAGAAACTTACACATGCAAACAGGCGCACTACACAGACCAAAGGTCTGGGCAAATTTCCAAAAGCATTGTGTTGGGCAGTTCCTTTTCAGCTGTGAAAACAATCTCATCCTGAAATTCTGCCATACAATCATAAGATAAAAAGTTCCATATGACCCTTCTAAGTCTGGAAATAAATTGTCTTTAAGAAATGTATCCTTTTACATTTGTTGGTTACATGAAAACAAACATACAAACAAAAAGCACTTTTATGTCAAATAACAGTTTTTAAAAAATGTATTAATTTTACTATATTCTTTCAGTAGTTCAAGCTGTTTAGCACTGAGTATACAAAACATTTGAGCTGAAAGACTGAGCACTTTCTGCTGTCTTCTTCAGCAATTTAGTTTTATAAGATGGATGAAAAAAATTAGATTCCAAAGACACCCAGTTTCTGTTAAGCCTGATACTCTGCTGGAATGTAGATTGTGTGCAGCTAACAGTCAAGTTGCTTTGAAGATCAATTGTGAAATAAGATTTAAAAAGCTAGTTCTAAAAACTGGTCCTTGATAGCATATGTCAAACAGCTTTTGAAAAATTACATAAATGCTAGAAAAAAAATCCATCATATTTAAAAAGCAGGAATCCAACCACTTTAAAGGAAAAGAAATATAATATTTTTGAGTAGTTGAGAAACAGTTATGCCTTTTGATAAACTTTTAAAATATCTATATGGCATACAACCATGGGTATTCATAAATCAAATATAACGCAGCATTGTCACTAACTATGCTGCAAGAGTTCACAGCTTGATCCCTGTGTTTCAGGAGCAACTCTGCTCAACGATGAATGACAACTCACTAAAAGCTGCTAGCTTAAAATTTTGAACAAAAATCATCTAGTTAACACAGAGCTGGTACATAAAATCAGCAAATTCATTTAATATAAGTATGACCATATATAGCACATTCATTGTAATCTGGCATTGCTGTCAACCTACTCAGCTGAACTTCTGAAATACTTCGAATGTTAAGAATGGTAGTACTACCATATATGTTAATTTAAAAATTGGCATGCTGGCACATGAGTCTGCAAACAGCAGACTGCAAATAGCCCAGCTCTAAATTTTACAAGCTCCTTTATAAAGAAAAAGTGTGGAAAATATAATGTTATCCAGATGGAACAGCAGAGTTTTGTTAACAAGTAGCTGGAGTCTAGATAATAATTGAAACAATCAAAACGTTTTTTTCCACAAGCTCTCTCCTTTAATTACCTGCCATTTTTTTTTTCACCGATTTTGAGTCAGTCATGAAAGGTAATATGGAAATAAAACATGTACATTCTGTGGTTCTGAGTAACTGCTGTATTTTCCTACTCAAATTTCATATCTAGTTTCACATTTATGAAACCAGCAATGGTAGCAGAACAAAACCTTACGAATCTTGTCTGACAAGCCACATCTTCTGCATTTATGTTGGAGTACTTCTTGTCAAACTCAGATGAAAACTGATATGCTTTGTATGCTTGTTACTCAAGACAGGTAAAGCACAAGCAGAAAACTTAACAACAGAAAAATAAAAACAACACCACCTCCTTCCTCCTCCTGCATTATCATTGACTTTCTTATCTGCATTGTTAAGACAGACTTGCCAAAATCAAGCATGTCAAGTTTGTAAAATCATACAACAAGCTTAAGAAATATAAGCTCTTGAAAATTTGTGTGCTTGCTTTCTGGTATGTGGCCAGCAAGAGCCCATGTTTTCTGCAAGCCTGAAGGCTAAAAACATAGTTTTAAAATGAAAGCTGAAATCCTCAGTTAACTGCCTGGCTCAAGGAGCCAAGGCTTTAAGAAAAACAGAATACCATGAGACCATGTGATGAAATCATGAGAGCTGGCTGCTCTCTCGAAGCAGTCATAAAACGAAATCCATTGAACTTAGAGTGTTTGGTTTTGTTTGTTTGTTTGTTTTTCAGAAAACTTTCATCTTAGTAAACTAATTAGATGATAGAAATTATATAAGTAACTTTACCTTTGGAAATCCCCCATCCCCTCGGCTGGTTGGAAAGATTTTCTGGCTTACCCAAATCGTTAACCTTCGTTGATAAACCTGTAGTGACATAAATATATACAATTTCTTACTAACAAAGAGAGATTCATTAAATGCAATCAAATGGTGTTCATGTGACAGACCGCATTACTAAAACCAAGAGTATGTCAGCTGAGCTTGGCTGAGAGACCCAGCTGCATTTTATGCTCAGTACTTATTTTTGAGTACCCATGACAACAAGATCTGTCCCTAGAGTATTTCAACTATATTGTTTATGGCAATCAGCATTCAACAGGCTTTTTAAAAAGAGCATAGGATGGATTTTTTTTTTTTTTGTATTTCTTGAAGAAATTATGTATAAGAGGATAACCTTACTAACAAATTTACTGACAATATTGTGAGACCACATGGTCATTCTCTTCTGCCAGAAGTCACCAACGAAAGACCATTTAATGAAGATTATTACCTTTGTTGATGACTGCAGGAGACAAGGGCAACACACCTTTGATAATCCTTTCACAAGGAACTGTGAACTAGAACTTACCACTTTCTAAGATCACTGACAAAGCTATAATTCTGAGTTAGCACCCTGTATTTTAGACATTAAAGGAATTCCAACACATTATAAAAGACATACAATAAAACAGCTGGCAGCACGATTTAATAGTTAAGGTACTGGCCTATGACTGATGTAGGAAGATTTTACTACGGAAAACTGGTGAAATCCAAATCCAGCCACTGACTACAGTGTGAAGCTAGAGTGAACAAATGCCAGGCTAATACACCTCAGTTACGCTGAATCTGAGACGGAAATCTCCTGTGCTTCAGTTTCTCAAATTCAGGATGAAGATCAGAGCATTTCTTCATCTTGCTCTCATTTAACACTGAAGTAGTCAAGTACAAGTTGCACACCACACTGAAGGTCTTAAATTTGTTTTTCTGGGTCTGCCTCCTGGGTCCTTGGGGCTTTACGAATTGAACTCTTTCTGCACAATGCCTGAATGTCAAACTGTAAATGTTTTGAGCTGAGCATTATAAATTACACCATTCAAACTTGTTTGCACTCGGCAATCAAAACTTGTCTTGTCACTTAAACACCTAGTGGACCAGCTTTACTCACCTGCTTACTATTGTATTTACACGGAAACCTGAGGAATGTTTTCCTTTCTGTGCATGTTGACTATGAGTTGCCACAACTGGACTAGATGTAGCTTGGAGAAATTATCAGAAGATTACTAAATCGTCTTCCCAAAAGATAATCTTGAACTCCACTACAAAGTAGGAAGCAGAGGAGGGAAATTTAAAACACAGCTCCTGGGGCAGTGCCTGCTCTGATACACTCTGTCATGATTTTCCACAGTACAAACCACAGTGCTTTCTACCTAGTAAAGCATCAGGTTTTATTTTTTATTTTAGATTACTGTACGATCTCAGACAAGCCAGCTAAAATGTCTGAGTATGGCTGACAGAGAATAAGTAATACACAGGGCAGGACACTCTGAATTTATCAGTTAATACATCAAATAATCGAGACACTTGAATGAAAGATACCAAGTAACCCTTGAGCTTTCCTGTTGCTATTTATAATCACTGTCGACCCATCCTGCAACTGTGCCTTGATTTTATTGTGTAGTCATGTTCTTCGTGTGAAAACTCATGGTGGGGAATAGCGACAGTAGTTCAGCTCTACGACAAGACACGAGTGCTCAAACCTGCAAAGTGTACAAAAATACGGTTTTTTCCTACAGGAGGAAGGAATACAGTACTATACGTCAGAATACAGTACTATTCATTATGATGAATATGAGCTTCTATATTTTCCATGGAGTCTGAGATGCATTCAGGTTAGCCTATGGGCCTTGTCATTTCTATTAAGAAATTAATAGGAATAAAATAAGCACCTGCAATTAAGTGACAAAGAAAGGATCCTCAACTTAAATTCATAAGAAATTAGAGGGACTGGAGTTTGAGGGTGGATGTGGGGAATGAGGCAGGAGGATAAAGGTGTAAACTGTAAAAAATATTCATAACTATGCTCCACAGTAAAAAACAAACAAAAAACCAAAACCACTGAAACCCACCACCTCCACCACCAAAAAAAACCGTACACAATCCCCCAGCTATCTTTTACAGTAATTTTATGTTGAGAAAAAAAATTAGTAATGTCCTATTTTCTTAATATCTCTTCAAAACCAACTACTGTGGCCAGTATTGGTAGATGATAATAATGTAGACCTACTCTACATGCAGTAGCTATTCTGCTACAACTGTACCAAAGTCCTGAATGGGCAGCCAAAATACTGTAATTATCTGCCTTGTGAGCAATGCTGAAAGGCTGGGGAATCGTGGTTTGGATTCTGGCTAACTGGAGGAAGATTCTGGAATGGAAAAAAGATGCTGGTATAGAAAAGTCCACACAGGACTGACAACAATCTACTGGGAGAATAAAAGAAGAAAAGAAAAAAAGAAGGATAACGACAACTTATCATGCTACATGCTTTACAGCATGCAGAAACTGCTTAGATGTTCAAAGACACTGATAAAGACGGTGTTAAAAAACACAGCAAGAACATTTTTGTCAATTACATCAGTTCAAAACAAGTGATAATAATGTTGCAAGTTGAGCTATAGAGAGAGGAAAAGTGCAAAGCAATGTTCATTACAGAGTAGGACATAAGGCTTACAACATTCCAGCTGTTAGCAGAAGCAAACACTTCTAAATAAATGCTCCCATTGATACACACCATATTTTCATTTCTTAGTACTTCCTCTGTGACTATTATGCAAGTACAGGCTTGGCTTAAATAACCAAAGTATCAGGATTCAGAACAGGATTACTGAACTTTAGGAAGGACTGAAAACTGAAGTTAATGCAAATCTATACAAGGCATACAAGTCATTAGCCGACTCAAATTGATAGCCTCACTTTTTGATAATCATTAGGAAAAAAATGAAGTGAGTAAACTCCATCCATAAATGATCAGAGTGGATCATCCCTAAACATCTGACTAACAGCATTACGACCCTTGGAAGTCTGCCTTCCTGGCAGAGCATGTGATACACAAAACCATTCACTCCTGCTTTGAGAAGTCAGGGAGAAAGAAACCCACTGATCTGGGAAGTGCTGTCTGACACAGTGTTCTACAACCACAAGCAATTCTGCCTGAAACATCAGCACCAATTTGAAATAGGGATACCTGATCTATAAAGAACATGTTTTGAACTCTTAAGCTTCCACTCTCTTGAAAATACAAAAATAATAAAAATTAATATTAAAAATCAGAAAAAGCAAAGGTGGAGGAAAATAAATGCCCAGTCTATTTATTGTCTCTTACTGCACTCAGGCTCCAGAACTACTCACTACTACTTTTTTTATTTTTTCAAACCAGATGGACTGCTAGAGTACATTTTTTTTCTCCTCTGTCCAACAAACAAAAAACTTTTGTTGTTGTTGTTGCAAAGGCTCTCTTTAACCAGCGTTCTTCCATTTTAAGCCATGTCCTCTTTAAGAGCAATAGTAGGGGAGCACAAACTTTTGCCCAGCTTTAAAACAGATACATAACATAATTTCAACAGAGCTGGACTAAGTCTGCTGTATCAGTCATATTAAAATGCTAAAATTAATTTTGTGCTACCCACTCTTCATTCCTACTCACTGAAAGCATCTTTCAAACCCTCAGATACACCCATCAAGAGAAGAAAAAAAAAAAAAGCCACACACAAACAGATTTAAGGCATGCTAAACTTAGTAAAATGAGCACACTCCTGTTAAGGCTTTTATAGTTAAGAAACAAGCAAAAAAACCTCCGCATTTACTTTTTATATCCCTTTTAATTAAAAAAAAAAAAAAAAATTCATGTGGACTACAACTGAATTCCTGTTCATCAAGTCTCATTCAAGACTTACAGGAGTTTAATTCAACCACAGTCTGGATTCCCAAACTAGAAGCTGTGCGAAGGCAAACTGCTCTGAGTACATCAGCAACCACCTTTTGAGAACTTTCAGATAACTTTTTTATCATATAAACCAGTTCTGGGGTGGGAAAAATTTAAAACATAAAGGACATGATGACAAGCACTCTAGAAATTCCCAATTCCAAACAAAAGTTGACCATCTGTAGTAATTTTGCCCTAGCCTACCTAGAAAGAAAAAAAAAAAAAAAAGACGAAAAGCTTTACTGTATGGATTAGCTGTCTAACAGCAGACAGAGATAGCCACGTGCCAAGGAAGAGGGGAGTAAAATGACCAAGAGAAGGGGTACGTTGTTCCCCTTCGCAGCGCTCAAGCTACACTTGCACAGCTGTGAGGATGGAGAGCTGTGTGTCTTTAGCACCTAACCCAGAGCAGAGTGGCCATCCTCCTACCGTGCTCCCTTGGGGATGACCCATGTAGCTGGAAAGGCGCACTGCCATAATTTCTCTACCAATATTTCTTTATTTTGGGGATTTTTTACCACCATTTCTCTGTTGTGATGACACAAACCAATGGTATTAAGGCTCCTAGAGGAAAAGTTGTAGTTTATATTCTTTATGACTGGTTTCAGCATCACTGAAAGTGTCTCGCACATTTTCTTTACAAATGGTGTCTTGATGCACTTTCTTTTGCAAAAAAATGATAACATAGTTGCCTGCTAAAATGAAAGAGTTATAACTTCGCAGGTTGTCGGGGCTTTTTTAAGTTTCTTAGTTACCAGCTGGTTTGAGCTGCAGCAACTTTTCCCAGCACATTCTACCACGTGCTTCTCAATCCCTCAAATGCCTCCCACTGCAGTAAAAAGTTCTCTTTGTAACCAACAGCCCACATCACAATCCAGATGCATAAACACAAAATCTTACTTCACCACTGTTGGAACACCAAATAATTCTGTTAAAAAAAAAAATCATTTTAAACAGAACCGGAAGGAAAGCTTGTGCTAGTATCAATGCATTTACTTTAGTGCAAATGGTAATGCTCCCATCTGCAGTAGTTTATTTTTAACACAGTGACGGGAACATTATGAAAGCATATATTATTAATGTCCACCATGTTCCAAACCTAGCACGCAGGATTTAATACATAAAGCAATTGTCAGGTGAATGGTTGTTGCTTCTTGAGAGTTTCATTGGGTGGCAGTCTGCTTTCAATCACCCTTGTCTTTCGAATCTTGTGGAGAGGGCAATGACAGGGCTACATAGAGTGCTCATCATTACTCCTTATTTCAGAGTCAGTGAAGTTTTGATTAACCTTTGTTTTATTTGAGAAGCTGTACGCATGATCAAATGGGATGCTGCTGTTGTGATAAACTGACTGAAAACAGGCTCAGTGAGAAAGCTTTGCCTATTGAAACATCAGAAAGCACAACCTGCCCAAGTCAAAATGAAACTTAATTACATCACCTTAATTATTTAAAAATAGTGTGAACATGTGGTTTAGCAGGTGTGAGGCCTGCCAATTTTGTGAACTTGATCACTTTTGTGTGTGTGGCTCTGCATCACAAGTCTGAGCCTCTGGTTAAGGTACAGAGACAGCTACCACCAATAAACTGTCTTCACATTTTCAGTATACTGTCAGGGCAGCATGTTTTTCTATCAGTGCAATGAACATCGAAAAATCAGTGGGGGGAAAAAATCACTTACAATCATTAAACTTGGTTAATTTCACACAGCAGATAAAGGTAGATAAACAGTTTAAGAGAACTGATGAAGAATTACACAATAACTCTCCTGGCTGGGATTGCTCCAAGTGGCCCACCTTTTTGGCAAGACTTCACCTGCCATTACAGTAAGAATTAATACATGGCAGTAGATCAGCAGAACATGGCAGGACAACTGAAAATCTGATCTTGCCTTTGACTTGTGTGCATCAGCATCCTTTGATGGCTCTGCCTTTTCATGGGGAAGATATTACTGCTGCTTTTTATTCCTTCCCATCTGATGACTCAAACTCACAACCACATAACAGATGAAAAAGCCTAAATGAGACAAGTATGCTCTTCCTTGCATCCCCCTCTCCATGCTGCACATGAATTGGCAAGTTTATTCATTAGAGGTTTTTTGCAGTCCTTGTGCATCACTTCTTCAATTTCTGTCAATTTCACAGAAGTCTGCTCCTTTCCTACACAAAATAAGAAAGTGACCTTGGAAGTAGTTTTTCTAGATTTTAAGTACAAACCTTCTCATATCAGCCCATCTTAATCCATTTTTTCTTTCATAGTTCTTAAAGCTTCTGTTACCCATTTTACAATCAAGTGTCTGCTCCTATGTAGTCTCCTATCTCGTCTCATCTGTATCAGCCTCCTGGAAGAATTCACTCCTGTCCTCATACAAACTATACAGGTTGCATCTTTTATATATGTACTTACAGAAACCCATGACATATATAAGAAAATTACCTAAGTGACTCTGCAAAATTTGCTAAAATACGCTTTTAAGACTAAAGGGCTCTACTGCTGCAGAGAGCCTTGCTGCAGGAAAGGATGCTGCTAGACACTAAGCACTCAGAGCATGCCCTTTTAACCAAGAGGCCTCTTACGTGACTACTGGCCTCCAAAACTGTGTGAGTATGGTATTGAGGAGGGGCAAAACACAAGCTATTATAGCTTGAGTATAGTCAGCACACTTCTGCCAAATTCTTTAGCTGGCCCAAACCCTCAGCTGAAACTTTAGCTGTATTCTGCCATACATGATTGAATGAGGTTAGCTTTAGACAACACTCTTTTTCCCTGGAGAAGAATCCTCCCCACACCACCTGACTGTAATGCAAATTTTAGGCACAGAGATCCATTTACATTTTTCTGCACTACTCAGGATGAATCTAGCTTGTGTGCTGCAAGTGCTCTCATGCTGCTTTTTTACTTCATTAATATGCAAAAACCATTGAAAACTTTGTTAATATTTACCATGTATATGAAGTGTAAGAGAAAAAAAGTCAAGTGGTACATCGTGAACGCTGTCATAAATGCTCATCTAACTTCTGACTGAATTCATGAATTTAACAAAGATACTCATTACCAGACTATCACACTCCTTGAAAGGAAAAGAAATGCAATTATTCCCGAACAAGAAGAAGAAACAAATGTATATTATACAGAAAGTTTCATTAACCAATGAAATGGCTGTGCACTGTTCCACCAGTAAATTTCTGTGTGTGGACTCTGAAAACATAAAACATTACTCCAGAAAACCAAACTCAAAATCCAATGCAATCCCAACACCTTTTTCACTTCATTTTGTTTCCCTCTGTACTACAATGATAGCTTTTGTTATTTTACTTAATACCCACACACAAAAAAACAACAGTTAACAAACCAGACAATTAAAATATTGTTCGAGTTTTCAGTCAATTACATATGAGTTTGTAATTTGCTCAAGTGCAATAAGGTAATAAAAGGTTTAATTAGTAACCATTTGTATCTACATCTAATGGTTACTGCAGAACAAGACCACAAACAAGTCCTGAGTTACAAAGTCAGGTGAACACACAGCATGGCAGCAAAATTCAGGACCAAAGGCTGCACAGGTAAGTTCTTCAGTAGTTCCAAATGCAACACTGCCAAATTATGGGAGCAACAGAGAAGGAAGAAAAGGAGCATGGCCATAGCCTGACCATAAAGTCCATTTAGCCTTGTCTCCTTGCTTGAGTTCTGTTTTTAAGGGAAAGACCAGCAAGAACAGTGGCCAGCAGGGCAATCCTGAAGAAAGAATAAGACCAGAAACGGCCCAGAATAATGCTTCTCCTGCATGCTCTCCCAATTCCCTCCTTCCAGTTTTGGGGTACAAAAAATGTGTAGACCAAGCTGAATCCCAAAACATGCTTTGTTTTTTAATTTCCTATACATTTTCTAAATCAATGGCTTGAATACTGTAACTTACAGAAGACTTAATACACTGCTTCGGACAAAAACTGTTTTGTTTTTTTGTTTAATTTTGTTTAAACTTCTCACCAGAAAAATGACCAGAAATTCAACAAGTGATGTTGTTCGCCAAGAGTTGGCAAGTTCACTGCCCCTGCTGACTGCTTTCCTGCAGAGCACAGCCGTGAAAGCCTTTTCCCTCATGAGATACCAACCTTTTGTCCAACCAGCATATTTCAGGCAAGTATTAAAAGCCCCAGTAATCTCTTGGAAATAGGAGACAGAACCACATTGTACAGTCAGTACTTACCTCACTAAGAGAGATGTAATGACCACAGCTAATGATATTGTAGCAGGTGCTCAAAAGCATTATGGTACATTTACCTGCAGTCACCATACTACCAGCATCATTTAACGTACCTAACTGCTACTCCAAATACAAAAACTCAAACTATCATGTATGTTCTGTAGGCTGAAACTAAGAAGATATCCATGGGTTCTGGAACTCCTCTAATGAGGAGACACACAGGAAAATAACTTTCCTGCCAAGTACTATTTCTGGGATTTGTATATGCTGTCTTATATAATTCATTAGCTGAGAAATTAAGGGTAAGGACATTTACCAATATTTCCACAGGATTTTCTTCTGTCAGCAGGAACAGAGTTATTTAAACTCATACTCTTTCATGATGGAGATCTATCACAGATACAGTCATGTAAAAACAAAGAAGGAAGACTTGTTCCCCTTTAGCTTGAGTAGCTCTATGATGCCAATGAGTGCCTTCTAAACATCAGTGCTCCAAGAACTCAAGGGTTTTTTTCTGAAAAAGTACCTATTAAGCCAAGCATTATACCACCTTCACTAAGAACACCAAATTTCTTTTAACTTTTTTCAACTTATTCTTACACAGGTATGTTACGCTATTAGACAGACAATAAGGTTAGTATTAAAAAAATTAATCCAGAAATATTTCTTCCTGCAGGATGAGAAAACACTACCTGTTTTGAGGGTGGTTTTTTATTTTTTTAAATGCAGTATTTACAGAAGGAAACATCAGGAATCCTCCCAGGAACATTTACATAGGGATTCATTCAGTAGCACTACCGAGAATTTGCCAGGCCTGCAGTTTAAATATAATTTCGTGTAACACTCGAACAATGATTCATAGTATGCTTCTACATTAAACATTTGAAAAGAACATTTTTGCACCTTTCCAGATTGCACCCTCAACCAATATGGTTTAATGAGGTGAATAAAAATTTGAAATAAAAACAAAATACAAATATTTAAAAATATTTTTATTAAAATATCCTGTCCTAGTCAATGAAACTAACTGAATTATGTTTACGAAGTTGTTCTAGGGGTATTAAATATAGTCCCTCTCTTTAGCCCTGCACACAAGGATCAGACGTGGGGCAGCAAAAAAAGAGCAAAGATTGTTGATGAAGGTTTTAGACCCAGTGAATTAAAAATCAATGTCATGACTGTAGTACTATAAGATGCATATTAATTATTAGTTTTGATTTTCCAATATTTCAGGCTTTGTGCAAAAAAGTTCAGTAAAGGTTTGTCCTGGACAAAGTAGTACATAAACCTCCAACTCCACGTGTCAACACAGTTCTGTTCAGATGAAGTATGCTGTTACATAATCACAAAATTTCAGCACCCAGACCATGCATGTTTTGTGACTGGATAGAAACATATATACACAGAGCTTTCGTTTTTTAATGTGCATATTATATGTGCATATGTGCATATGCGCATATAATATGCACAGTATGTATAGCTTTGGACAAAAATTATTTTTTTAAAAACCCCATTTTAAATTTTCCTGGCCATAATCAAGTAAAGGTGGGGTTTTTTTCTGCACAGTTGAACAGCTGACTTGGCAGAAGTATTGCAAAAAGTGGGTTTATGTTTCTGCTTACTTACTTTGTAAGATGGAAAGCCTTTAATTCTCCCTAAGTTTTCAGGAATCAGGTAGTATTGAACAAACTGCATCCAAAGTCTTTTTCATGCACAATACATAAACATAATAAAAAAGCATAATATATACATTCAGATGGCCAAAACTGCTTAGCTTTCATCCCTCTTAATTCCTGGTCTTGACCAAATTCTGTCCACGGCTACCCATGAAGAGGATCTGATATAGTCCTACAGCTCCTATACAGCTCTGAACTACCATAATGGAAATTCAAGTTCCAGACTTGGTAATAATCAACTAAGATTCCTGAGTTTTCTCATGCCAGATCAGGAGCTGCATTCATCCTGGGTGTATCCAGCATTAGGCTGGACATTATGTATCATCCTAGCAGCTTTATTTTTATTCCTCAAAGCATATAAAAGGTTCAAAATAAAGCCTGTGTTTGACAGACCAATCCCAGGCTCCATTCTCAACAGACAATCCTGAAGTTATGAACAGTTGTTCCAATTAAGTTGAAGTCATTTTATAGACACAGAAAATTACCGAATGTATAAAGATATCAGCATATAGCTCACTGGAAAAAGGTTTGTAACGGCTAAACCGGGATGAAATCTTAAATATAAGCTTTGCCTCATAAATACCTTTACCTAACTTAAATTTCCCTATGAGCTGCAAAAAGAAAAAATGGGATTTTTTTTTTTCTCTTCAACAAAATGCAGGTTGTAATTTCTTTCTCTCTGACTTAATGAAAAAAAGCTTCTCCCCCAACAGTCTTCCAAAAGGTCATCATCTCATTTTTCTCCTTTTCCCTGACACTATAAAATGCAGAGAACGCAAATAATAGAAAAACATCAGATCTGATCCAGTTCAGACAAGGATATGCTACAGGGAGTGTTCAGCCCAAAATTACCTCCTTTCAAGGCCTTTTTGTTTTGAGATGACACAGCTATACTGCATAACACCTACACTAGATTCCATACCACTAGTGGTTAAGAAGAAAGCCATCTAATCACAGTAAGACAGAAATAATTAATGAGATACTCTAGAATATATTTTGTTTATTTTCAGGTAGGTCAAAATAAAATTATTAAGGATGTATCTGTTTACTGATGGTTTTTTACTTTTATATTAGTTTAAATTCCCTAGGACCTGCACTGAGAACTCTCAGAACTGAAGTCCGGAAATGAACCGCAAGATGAGCTGGGGAAAAGGACACACTGGAATGCTTCAGAAGCAAACAGACCACTTCGTCAAGTCTCTAAAATGACTGTTGGATCTCTTTTTTAAAAAACAAATATTTACCATTAAAAAAGCCTTTCCTGGTTTTGCTAAAAGTCTTCTTTGTGGTCACTGAAAACTGGAATTAAGACTTCCTTACTCTTACTCTTCTGACAAGATCCTTTGTTTCAATTACTGGATCACATAGGCCAAACAAATTTTTTTAAAAATTCTTTTTTTGGTAGTTAGTACCTTTTTTTTTTTCCTTAATAAGCACAAAAATACAGCACTTTCCATGAAGGTGGTATACAGAAATTCAAGATTTTCAAATAAAAATAGCAATTTACATCACCTCAGGACTTCATGCATTACAAACAAATATAAAAGATTCTTTCTTCCTTTAGGGGGTCACTTAAAGAAATATACACAAGTAAGGACAGATCCTCAAATGGCAGCTGTTCTTGTATAAGATGACTCAAAATGTCCATGAGTTAAAATTGTGAGAAGAATAGAAAGTACACTCTTCTGATTTTCTATTTATTTTAAATTATTGATTATGTTATTACTACACAGCTCCAAGAAAAATTAATCAACCAGGTTAGAGGAAATCATAATTCCAAGCCTAGGAAAAAGAAAAGTAATATTGAAAACTAAGCTGCTAAGTTATTTGCTTTTACTTCTAAGCAGTTTAAGAAACATTTTACAGAATAAGAACATTAAGAAACTAAGAAGGCAAGTGAGTGAAGTTAAACCAAGAATTCATTTGTTCTCACTCAACAAGTTTATTCTAGTCAGCCTTAATTTTACTGTAGCTTAGCTAAATAATTAATGAACTTTCAGTTTAGCAAAGGAATAAGCAGGTCATTTTTCCCCATTTTTCAAGGTTTAGTTCAGCCTAGTGAAATGCATCAGCTAAACTTTCACTGACCAGTGAGAGCAGAATAGAGCCTTTGCATATGCTGTTACATCAAAAACAAAGTAAGCACTTATACAACCATGTGTTTCAGTATAGAAAGTGTTGAGATGCAAAGACGACTTTTTTCCTGCTAATTAGAATCACTAAGGAGATACTTGCAATAAATAGAAATATGCCAATGAAAAGTACATCCATTACTGCAAGGAAAGTGTGTCAGTGGTCTGTCTTAAAATTACATTTGGTGTTACTGTGCCAAAAGAGGAAAGGGGAAAAAAGGGTGGTGGTAGCGGAAGAGATTCTGCCAAGTATCACATCTCAGTAAACCTTGCAAGTTGGGGCAAAACCTAGTCCGTCTTATATTGAAATTCTGATCAACAATCACAAAATTAGAACTGGCCTTTTAATAACAACAAAAATGCAAAACCAGCCAAATTACATTTTTATTTATGTTACAACGCAAAACAAACAATAGGACTACACAGGTGGGTAACTGCATTTTATTTTATGCATTTGGATAGCTATAAGTTTTATTTTATGTTCTGGTCCAGAGACTGGCTTTACAAAACTGGTTTCATTGACTACTACAGGAACCTTGCTAGATTTATAGAACCATCTGCTGGTAAAAATCAGTGGCTATTTTATGCCCAACTATACTTAAAATAATCTTTTGTTCCATAGATAGGCATATATTGCACATAACAGCCTGTATACCATCCAAAGATGTGGGCTGATTGTCACCTTGGTGTTGGTAGGAAAACAGTTGCCTTATCCAATATTCCAAAGTTCTGTGAACAAAATGTATTTTAACATGATTTCTATTCACAGTTTAAGTGAATCATTTTTCTTTTAATTCCCCACCCCCAACTATTCATTTATACATAGATGAGCAAGGCACTTTGATGAAAGTAGGTTCCAGAATAGACTAAAACTCCAGAATTTGCAGGTTTATTTTTGCAGCCAGGAATAATATAAAACAAAGAGCCAAAAAGAAATAAAGCCTTTATAACAGATTTTATATTTGCTTATTTTAAACATCCTCTGATCATCCCTCCTCCCACAAATCCAAAAACCCAAAGAGCCAGACAAGAATAATATAGTTAATGCAATTAATTTAATGCAATCTTAATATATTCCTGAGAACTTCATACTTTGGAAAATATTCTGTTCTAATGTATACCCTATGCAATGCTACTTCAGACAAGCTATTGCCTCATACAAATTAACAGATTTTGACCATGGTATTATCCCGTAGCACCCAAAATATATCACATTTATGTCAGTACATGTATTCAGACATGTTTCAAGGATAGCTGCATCTTCAATCAAGAATGCTATATGACTACACAGCATCTAAACTAATTCTGCCTACTTTATGTATTTTTTCTGTTAAAAACAATTTTCTTTGTCCTGCTGATTCTTAAAGTCCTTCTCAGAGAATACCACATTTAGACAATATTTAGATGTATAAAGTTTCATCTTTAAAATCAGGTATTTGTTAGCAGTAATATCTCAGAATATAACAAATGAGCTTAAATCACTAAAAATATAAACACATCACTGAAGGAAATGGATCATTGTTCAACGTTTTTCAATAATTATATTTCAGCTAAGTGTCTGTAACTTCAGTTGGGCTGAGGCCTAGACATTTTTTTCTGGAACAGATTTGTATCACAAAGAAAGGCTAACCTGAAAAAATTACCAAATAACAATAAAATTTACCTTGCATTTTATGAACTTCCCTGACAGACTTAACATTAAATCTGCTTCACTTCTAAGTGCAATGACCTATTTCTTCTTTTTGGGAAGAAGGTGGTGGTGCTGAAATTATTGGATATTGTTTTGTCTGCACGTATTCCTACATGTGTTACGATGTGTATTTTTCATAGTAACCTAAACACTTCTTGTTTCAATTAAATAAGCCTTACTGCACAAAGAGTGATTTCACACTTTTATTAAAAAAAAAAAAGGCAAGAAAATCAAAGATCAAACATATGAAGGTTTTCAGAGTACATCAGTCATTGTATGCCAAATCCCCACAGCCTCAAAAAGTGTGTCTTACAAAGGTCATAGTTATAAATAAACATTGGGGATAGGGAAAGAAGGTTTATTTTTATTTTTTAAAAAATTCTTTGCTAAAGCAACTAATTCTTACCATTTTTAGATTCTGTTAAGTCTTGGGATTGCAGTTTCTCTGAAGTAGCACAAGGAGAACAATCTGNAATGACCTATTTCTTCTTTTTGGGAAGAAGGTGGTGGTGCTGAAATTATTGGATATTGTTTTGTCTGCACGTATTCCTACATGTGTTACGATGTGTATTTTTCATAGTAACCTAAACACTTCTTGTTTCAATTAAATAAGCCTTACTGCACAAAGAGTGATTTCACATTTTTATTAAAAAAAAAAAAGGCAAGAAAATCAAAGATCAAACATATGAAGGTTTTCAGAGTACATCAGTCATTGTATGCCAAATCCCCACAGCCTCAAAAAGTGTGTCTTACAAAGGTCATAGTTATAAATAAACATTGGGGATAGGGAAAGAAGGTTTATTTTTATTTTTTAAAAAATTCTTTGCTAAAGCANAGAAAACAATCTGAAAAAAATTTAAAAAAATTAAAAATGAAAAAAAAAAAGTAATTCCAACTATCACAATATTTAATAGGTATTTTTTGCCAGCATAACTGTGGGTGAACCAAGTATAAGCTTCAGTGGTTAAGATTAAAGTAATGCAAATTATTCTAACCACACCTATCCTTATCTATCATGCATCTCTGCACTTCAGTGGTCTGTAGGCTTAAATATAGGACAAAGGAATCCCCAGTACCTGGATTTGCAGAACCCTATGCTATTCTTAGTACTTGGTATATCTCTGAAGAGCACTACACCTAATTTTAATACACCTAAAAATCAATGAAGAGGACAAAAACCCATCACTCTATGCTTATTGTAAAGGTGGTCCATTGTTCTCAGACATACTATGAAGTGTGTTCTTCTGCAATCAAGAAACAAGTATAAGTGTCAGGCTTTCACAATGTAATGGCCCACAGAGTAGGTATTTTTGGAAATGGCACTGCATTACATAACCTCCAGATTTCTCTCTCTCTGTTCCACACACCCCCCTATTTTAAATGGAGAGAGAAAAAAAGAGAGTAGGTCGTACCTCATTTAATGGTACCTTAAATTACCACCCTCTTAATTGACTGAATTTGTAGTATAGCTCCTTTATCAGTTTTCATCTATTGACAAAAACTAAAATTCTCTTCTATTGATTATACATTTCTTACCTATACTGTGTATGTATGAAATGTAATCAGGTATGAGTCATGTTTACACACAAACACACACATACATATTGATTTTAAAACTGCAAACTCATATATCTATAAATGTACACAGAAATGTTTGAAAGAAAGCACATTAACTACATGTTCACGAAAATACATTTGGCTTTGTTTTGTTTTGTTTTTTTCTCAAAAGAACAACCCAAAAATTAACTGCTGCACATGCAAAAAGGCTGTTGCAAGAATGACTGCTTTCTAAAAATAAACCCTAGCAGCCTGAGAGGAATCCAGTGTCAGGGCGGAGAAGAGGGAGATTCGTTTTACAAGGGAGAAGAAAAGAGACGAAAAACCAATCCTAGAGCCTTGCATGCACGCTAAAAAACCTAAATGCATTTTGGTGTTTGTGGAGTGCAAGAGAAAAAAAAAAAAAAAGGAAACAGTTTTAGTAAACCACTTCTCATCTCCCCTTGCGTGTGTGCAGAAAAATCCCCAGCCTAGAAATTCAGCCGTAAAGCATAAAGACAAAGAGTTAAATACATATACTGCACGTTTTCTCATCTTCTTTAAGAAAGCCTGTTTGGAAATGTGCACCGAGAGGGGGAA